>ML777338.1:105236-130735 GCA_009831015.1 Picea engelmannii | reverse complement strand
TAAACCACTCAAAGAGTAGCACAGCCAATCATTTACGAAAAGCTTCTGGATCAACCGGTGTGAGTTTCCTTCCTCCGACCATCTTCAAAGTCATCATACACAGGACAAATTAGGAGCGTTTCCAGGTCAGTTTGTCATTTTTTTAGTATATGTATGAGTAGTTTATCTCAGATATTAGTTTAAGGTAGAGTTAGTATATCAGATCGTTCAATTTCAGTAATTTTTATTTCTTATTCATAAAATAAAAAAAATCAAAAATATCTCTGGTTGTCTTAGGACAGAAAGCATATGAGTTTTGCAAGTTTTATTTAAATCTTCCAGTTGTGTATATTGTATATTTGTGAATAAGTTGTAATATAACTGGTAGCTGGATGGTTATTTAGTAGAGTTAGTGTAATAGTAAGTAGTAGAATAGTTAGTGTAATTTGTATTTAGTTTTAGTTTATATAGTAGTTTGTTTCAATTAGATTAGTGTATTAGTTTGTTTTTATTGTTAGTTAGTTTAGTTTCTTTTATTTTAGTTTTAGTTAGTTTGTTTAGTTAGTTTTAGTTAGTTTTATTTGTTTTAGTTAGATTAGTTAGTTTAGATTAGTTTTCTCTTTGGTTTTCTTAATACCTTAGAGCGGCCAACGGAGCCGTTAAACTCGTCAGGGTGGTTCATTCCAAACGACTTGGGTTATTTAGACAACCCCGGACCGGTTCCACTCTCTCAATTGATGGACGGACAATTTCGTCCATCAACAGGTACTTCAAATAGGAATGATCTATAAACATCTTAAAATGTTAACCCAATAAATAATGTCTGAACTTGTGTAAGGCATATACCATTGCCAAACCTTCCCTTTTTGTAGTATTATAGTTATGCTCAAGCTCATAAAACTTCCTACTAGAAAATGATATTGGGTGATCGATGTCTCCTTCCTTCGGTTGTGCCAAAATGACTCCAAGTGCAATGGATGAAGTGTCCACATGCACATGAAATTATTTTGTCCAATCTGGAAAGCTCAAAATTGGTGTTGTCATAATCTTCTCTTTCAGTATGTCCAAGCTCTCTTGGCATTTATCATTCCACTAAAACTTGATGTCTTTCTTCAGTATCTTATCCATGGGTAAAATAATCTTTGCATAGCCCTTTATGAATTCCATATAGTACCCTGTGTGACGTAATGTTTCTCTCAACTGGCGCACTGACTTTGGTGGTGGTAAATTGACAATAACAAAAATCTTTGCAGGGTCTACTATCAATCCTTGTTTTCATACAATGTGCCCAATTAGTATGCCAAATAGTGTGTTGAATATATGTTTCTTAATGTTCAATAAGATATGACATTTCCTACATCTTTCTAACATTAACCTTAGAATTTACACATGGTCCTTCAATAAACTAAATATTGTCCAATCATCTAGATTGTTGGTGCATTCTTTAAACCAAATGTCATTACTATGTACTGGTATGACCCCCATTCTGTTGAAAATGTAGTTTTGTACCTGTCCTCCAGAGCAATTCTGATATGATGGAAACTTGAAAATCCATCTGTGAAGGAGTACACTTCCTTTCCTCCCACATTCTCGAAAACCTCATCTGTAAATGGAGTAAGAAAAGTATCATGCAGGTATGCATCATTTAATTTCCTCAGATCCACACATATCCTAATCCCTGAAGTCTTTGTTTCGTGAACCACCATAGGATTAATCCACTTTGATTCTTCCACAGGCTCTATGATTCTTGATTCTAGCATTCTGTCAATTTCTTCCTTCACATTCTACTTATAGATAGGGTTTAATCTATATGGTCTCTATCTAACTAGTCTTGCCTCTAGTCTAAGGGGTATCTTAATTTATCCAAGTTCTCCTTCTACCCCTTTCATTTCTTAAAATTTGGGTGGAAATAAGTCACTATACTCGCATAGTAATTCAATTATCTTTTCCATTGTCTCATTGTCCCAGTAATATCCAATATTGGCTATCTTGGGCTTCTCTTCAGTCCCAATATTGACCTTTTTAATCTTGATAGGTGCAACAAACTCTTATGATTGTAACAGGGGTCCTTCCAACACTCTTTCTCCTTCCCCTTCTAATATCTATATGTCACATGGGTTTTCCTCTACTTCTTCATCCTCTGTGACCTGATAACAATACACTAATTGTTCAAGTATTTCTTTTCTGTGATATTTGTCTACTGTCACTATATCTACCCCATACTCTTCAAATATCTTCCCTTTGATCCTCTGTAATGTTATATCTACCCACAGATTCTCAATTTCAAATGAAAAAGTCCTAATAAAGTTCTGCAACACTGTGACACAACTTACACTTTCTCTACACATTTCCTACTCCTTATACTAGTTACTAGGTATTACTTATAATGTATGAATAAAGTAGTGCATCGATTCCCCTGGTGTTACTAATATCTAGTTATTGACATTCATTTATGTGATGTCTTGGGTTCCCTCTTCCACCATACTTCTGTAAGGGTCTATCCTGCTGACTCCTATCAAATCTTATGGGCATCAGTCACTTACACTGATACCGGTCGTGAATTACCTTCTTATGTGCACCCCACCATTGTGCAGGCGTGTCACTCAGTGCTATATCCAACACTAATAATATTTGGCTATACTTCTGTCCCAACCCATATTACTACATGTGTAACTCTGGTGCACCTCCTAGTAGAGACTTCATGTAATATTTGTTACCAATTTTCTACTCCAGTATCAAAATCTGACATGTCAGAATTGATACTCCTCCAACTGAGTACTCTATCTCTAGTTGGATTCACATAGTCTCCATCTTGCGCAGTATTCCTATACAACTGGTTCACATCATCCTATAGAACATTGTCAGACACAGGTTCTACATATCTTTCAGAATCTAAGAGATCTAAAGGTGCTACTACCCTAAAGTTACCAGCTTCAAATATCATCTTTGTAGTTTTTAAATTAATTATGGCATGATTATCAAAGGACCAATCAATGCCCAATAGTGTTGGAAATGATATAGACTCATCCACCAAATCCATTACTTCAAAGTCTATTGTGGTGCACACACCATTTATATCCACTATTGTATTCTTCAATATACCTATGGGAATCACCCTCTGCTATTTTTATAGCTTGAAACGGATACTGGAATACCCTAGTGTAGGTTCTCCCATTGCTTCCCAAGTCTTTTTTGGAAAAATGTTGACATCTGATCCTAAGTCTAGGATAACATTTCTTATGTTAAAGTCTCCTATATTTGCATTCAATATGAACTCTCTACTGGTTCTTTTATTTCTATGGACTTGATTAATATTATTTTCTGATGTTCCTACCCCTTCTTCTATGCTATATTTCTCAAGCATACTTTTAAACAAATCCATGGCATTCTTATCATTAAGTAATTTAAAGCAAGATTCCAGGAAACTCTTTAAGTTACTTACTTTCTCTATTCACTCTACTTTTTAAATATGATCCAAAAACTGAGGCATATCAAAAATAGGAGTATCATACCTCGATGCAGTGTTTGACGTGGAGGCTTCATTCTCCTTTAGGAACTTCGTTTTTTCTTTCTTGAAATTTTCCTTCTCTTTCTTTGTGTCAAACTATTGTCATGGCTGAGTGTTCTTTTGAATCCAACACTGAGATTCCTTCTTCTGGTCATGTGCATATTCTCATGTCTTCACTCCTCCTCTAGTCACTATATTAATGTTCCTCCCAGGATCCCTTATTTCTGCGGAAATCCATTGAACATTCTGGTTATATAGATTCCTCTTTTCCTGGATCTTCGTCATTAACTTCGGGCGCTCTTCTGTCACGTGATGTGTTCCACGACAGTACATACATGTTGTTGCTAGTTGAGGACAATATATGCCATAGTGTCCTTACTATTGAAAATTATGGAAGATAATAGGCCCTCTTCCTCTAACCATTTCTCCTCTTACTCTACCTCTGAATCCTCCTTTGTTCCCCTATGGATCCATGTCTTGATACTATGGTTTCTGATTGTACTGTGAGGGTTGTTGAAATTGTTGCATTGCTTGAAATTGTTGCGCATTACAAAACTGTGGCACAATCTGTCCTTCCATCAACTCATCCTGCATCTTGTATGAATCTGAGGTTATTTCCTTCATTAACTCCAGAGTTCTACAATTTGTATCTGCATATCCCAATGAATTACAAAAGTTACAGGAAGTACTCTTTAGTTTTGTCTTGTACTTCTGCATCATAGGGCAGTGATAAGGATCATTCCCATGTGTCTTTCATATTTCACACCAAGGCCCTCCTGTAGGCAATATATTTTGCATCCCTACTCCCAGGTACTGCACAAATGTTGAACACTCATTCTTGTGATGTCCCTCTGATCTGCACAGGGTAGACCACATTTCTTCTCTTTTCTCCATACTTTTATTCTAGTTTAATTTCACTGTCAAGTTATTCAATTTCCTTCAGCTCCTCTATAGCTGGATCTAGTTGCTTATATTGATTCTCCTCTACCTACATCACTACTTATAGTACCTCTGCCCGGGTTTGAAATTTTTGTTGTCTCAATGGATATTTGAAATGTGGTAACAAAGAATTTATAAACAATTGTTTGTGTTGCATGTCAAAAATGGGATACTTCAATTTACCTTTCAATGTCTTGAACTTATGATCGATGTCCCATACAGACTCCCCTGGTTTCTATCTAAACTCACTCATCTCATTCATAAATTGATCCTCTGATTTCGGCCTCTGAAACTCAGTGATCAATGCATGTTTGATCTATGCTACTTTTCCCGGCACACCCTATGGATTGTTTACTACTAGATTCATATACCAATCCAACACGTGGTTTATGAACATTATTGCTAGTTGTGCTACTTTTTCTGCATCGTCAATGACTCTTTTCACTTCCCATATTTTCTCACACATGGATAGGTGCTTCTCTGGGTCTTTTGATCCATCCCCATGAAACTATGGTAATCTTATCATTGGATCTACACCTGCCATTGTAGAGTGTGTTGTTCCTTCTCTGTGCGATACTACTATGTGTGTATTGTTGTTTGGACTTGAACTCCCACTGGTGTTGCTATTGGTACTTCCACTTGTACCACTACCTGCATTGTTGTTGATAGTTCCACTTCTACCCTCACTTCTATTATAATCTCCTAGATTCCTCTAATCATACGTCACTTGTTCTCTAAACAAATCTTTCTTTGTTGATGTGTTAATCGTACATGGGGTTGTAGGTTCTACATTGATTCATATCTGGACAGGGGTACCTGCATCCTCATTAGATCTCACTTGTCTAGTCTTTCTTTCATATGTGGCGCACAATATTTATTTGATGTGCTCCATAGCACAATGATCCTCTACCTCTTCCTCACCACTCTTCGAGCCTTCCCTCTCAACTACTACTCTTTTCTTCCTATTGAGATGATACTAGTAGGGTAGACCACTACATGTCATCTGTGGCTTCTGAAAAATTTCCTGGATCTCCTCTTGATCCATCATAATGGGATATTTCTCTTTAATGTGATATGATCTATCCATTTCCCCCTCCATATTATACCTTCCTTAGTGTTTCCACTAACTCCCCCATGCACACAGGGTAGTGTTGAGCACTCAACACACCCTAAAAGTCTTTGAGAATTTTTATTTTCCTTTTGGGTACCACTTTGTCATTATCTGAATGGATTCAATTGTGTAGGGAGCAATGGGTTTTTCTATTGCTTTGTTTTATCATCGATCACATTCATTTTGGTTTGAAGTGTTTTGAACAATTTGACACTTTTATCTAAGTAAACATTCCATTAGACTAAGTTGCACACAACTTAAAATTTGTTTTATAAAGATCCATGCACAGATCGACGATCCTGGACTACGAAATTTTTTTCTACAAATCGTCGATATACCGTCGGCATCAACGAAATCTGAAAGGTAAAATGTCGACATAGGAAAAAACAATCGTCGATCGTTGATATATCATCGACAATGGTGAAGAAGGAGAAAGGGCACTAGAACATATGTCAAAAAATAAAATCCCCGACACCGAAAAGAAACGCTTCTCATGCCCAAGCGGTAGAATCAACCACCACGTGTTTTTCCATGTAAACAATTAGTATTTCTCAATGATTACCCACATCATCTTTTGATGTTCTTCATGTCATATCTATAATACCACGCCAGAACCTCCACATCAACACTGCATGATAGTTTGGGTTGACATCATAAATTTTTCCTAGAGGCACCAACGAAACAACATCAAAGATAATCCACCGATGTCGATGCACTCATTAACTACCCACTGATTGCTAGAACACCAAATTTTTATTTTTATATCAAATCTTTATCCTCCAATGTCAATGATCCTGGTTGATCTACATTGTCCATTTAACGATCTTGCTTATCCTCGATACCGATCATACTAGTTCTGTTAAAGTGAGAAAACCACTCAGGTGATTTGAGGAGACAACTCTAGCTAAGTGAAGGATGAGGTTTTTGATTTGTTAGATAAGTAATAAATTCACGTAACCGATAACACGACGTCACGCATTGATCAACTTTCAAAAATTTGAATTCGTCAATGAATTCTAAAAGCAACATGCTTCTGTGTTGCCAGCCTACGTTGTATTTAATCTTGAGTATGATGTGGATTCTGTTATAGATTGTGTAGATCATATCTGTACTTATAAATTTAAAATTTGATGTGACAAGGTAGGTATGTTTTAAATTTGTGAAGTTTGTTCCCAAGCATGATATTCCATTCACAAATCACTGATCTCCCAAGAAAATGAAGGTGCAAGAGAGAGCATCGAAGAGATAGCAGGTCATTGTGCCACTTCAATTACTAGTAAGCATAGGTTATTTCCTGTAAAGAAGAGGCAAGCATGAGATTTATTTTTTACATTTTATGATTTCTTCAAATGACACTTGTCTCATTTGGCTTGCAACTTAATATTCCATTTTGTGCAGGAAAATGCCTCCGTGAAAGCCGAAAACCAGGCGCTCACCAAGAATGCCTAAAATGAAAGAATTTGAGATCGATGAAGGGATGACACTAGTGACCACAAGGGAAATTGATTTGGTTTCAAAGACGGATTCAATTATCCAAACTTCCACTAAAAATAAGTTTACCCAACATCCAGCTTTCGGGGACACAGAGGTGAGCAATGGATCTAAAGTAATGCTCCCACATTGGGAGGGTCTTTTTAAAAAAATGAATTAGGAAGATTACCCAGATTTTACACCCAACAACGACCCGGACGTCAAGATATTGGATGACCAGGTTTTCCCAAACATTAGGCGATCATACTTGCATATGGTGGGCTGATGAACCCCAGGTTTTCCTTGCATAAGAACCATTGGATGCATAATTGACCACAAAGATGTGATGAATTGCATGGTCAATAATGGGGAAGGAGAATGTGTTGGTGTATTTCTTCTAGTAGAGGTACAAAAATACTACAAACTCAGAGACCCAAAGGAGAGACTGAATACATAATTTGTGGTGAGGCTTTATGAGTTCTATGAAACCAACAGGTTACTAGTCTCGTGGTGGAAACAAAATAAGAAGTTCACAAACATGAGAAATGGTTGGTACAAGAAGGTAAACCTCAGAGAGCCTTATATGTATTTAATGGCTTTAATCTACCGCTTGTATGGGGAAAAATATTGCTCAAAGTGTTCATAGGCATGGATTCCCTTAGCATATACCATGGCCATCTTCGAGAGTAGTTTTAATTGGGGAGCCATCATTTCCAAGTAGATGAGTATCAACATCCTATAGGCCCAGACATCAAAACATGGAGAAACATCGGTTTTCTACATGGCATCTTACCTATTGGACAAGTCTGCACGAGAAGCATTTTCCCAGGTATGAATTTAAGATGGCATGTTGCTCAGTTACACGTGCATGTTTATTTCAGTGTTTTGTGGAAAAATAGGTACAAAATATTTTACGCCCTGATATGTGGTGAGTTCATATCCCAAGTGCACTTCATTATATTTAGAAAATATTGCCCAAGGATTTTAGCGGTATCCAAAAAGATGATTTCCAAAGTGGGCCACTAGTATTTTAAAGAAACAAGCAATTATATTAGAGTGTTCGGGACTAATCGCACACCACACCTACTCCCCGTTCATGTACCTGACCGTCTCATATTTGGAGAAATTTGTTACTAGACCATTCTGCAAGGATATAATGCGTCTTTGGTAAAGGATATCCCCTTGGATTTTATACCCTATGGTTTTCATATTGGGTTTTACATAGTAAAAGACACTACAAAGGAGAAACAAGAGGGATTGAGTCGGCTTGAGTATAGGTTTCCCACAGTCCATTTTCTCAAGCATGATCCAAAAGGCCTAGTACTTCATCATGCATCGTAAGTGTTCTCATGCTGTCCATATGCTCATGATAGCTTCGAAGATGATATCTTTATCGAGGGTGACCAAGACTAGGAGGAAGTGCTCTATAGAAGGGCTAACCCAAATATGATCAAATTCAAAGAAATGACCATGGATGAACAAGTTGAGACTATAGAGCACACTTCTTAAGAAGCCATTAGGGTAAGAGAAGAAAACCGAGCAGTAGAAGCAACCAAGGCACAAAGAAGGGGATATTGTTACTAGAAGAAGCCAAGAGAGATATGCAAAGATTAGGGGAAGATCCCCCACTTAATCCTTTGATAGGACCTTTGAGAATTATCTAGGATGATACAAACAAGGAGGCATAACTAAATAATTCAAAGACAATTCCACCGGAAGAGAGTGCCAACCCTATGTCACCATAGGCAGGATCGTCGATGACTACTACAACTCAACGAAGGTCAGCAAGAGCATCAAGTGGGATGGGTATCCCTACTATACTCATAGATTTAATCACCGTATATGACAATAAGGAGGGTTTATAAGATTCATGCATAACCTCGGTACCAATCATACAGGAGGAGGAACCAAGGGAAACATTGTTGGTTGTGGAGCCTGGTTATCTTCCAGATTCAAAGGTCTTTGTTTTCAGCCATGTTTATACCCCGTGAAAAATTTACACCCCAGAAGAATTTACACTCTTCCACACGGGGGAGTGTAAAGGGGAGTTACCCCCTCTACGGGGTCTGGGAGCAAGCGGGCCCCCGGCAGGTGTTTGGGAGCGAAGTCCCTGAAGGAAAAATTGCCTTGTAAATGTATATTGTAATTTCATTGTAAATCTGGACCGTTCATTATAAGGTCGCAGATCTAACAGTAGAAATTATGTTAGGGTTTTTTTCCCTAAAAGGAAACCATATTTTATGAGGGAATGGTATTGTGGCTAGGTATGATAATGAATATTGTATTCTGAGATAGAAGACTGTGAGAGAACGTAGATGAAGTTACAATGAGTTTGTTGTAGGTTGTATCCCTTCATTTGCTGGATAATAATAAAGGAAGGACCTAACAATTTCTCTGGTGGATGTAGCCCACAGTGGGTGAACCACGTATATCTGTGTCTCTATTGTATTGTGTATCTTCTGTGTTTTATTTCCACATTTTTTTTATTTTATTGCTTCGCGATCCTGTTTTTCTAACAAACATCTGCTCCAACTTCTGATGTTTTGGTCCCAAATCCCTAGGAAGGAGACCACAAAGCTAGGAACACTCTTGAAACTGTGTTTCTCAATCAACTAGAAGCACAACCTCATGATGACATCTCTAAGAATGACTTGGATATAGGTGAACAAGAAGAAGGAATGGGGAAGCTAGAAATCAACATCCCAATGGCCAAACTCTCAGCCAATATTGATCCTTCACCTACTTCTCCATCTAGGATAAATACTTTTTCATATGACGAGGAGAAGCAGAAGTCCAAGTCACTGGAACATACATGAAATTCCCCTGTTAAGGAACTAAGAGAACCTACCATGGAACATCTCTATATGGGAGGAAGCCTAGGCAATAATCTGCCATGGGGAGATCAACAGATTCCTGAACCAGTAGATGAAATCACCAACATACAAGAAATTGCTTATGACAGGAAAAATAAAGCTATGATGAGAAGAACATGCAAGAAAAGGAAGCTCACGCTCAATAACATCATGTTCATAACCACAGAAGAGACATTATTTGACACATAATGTGGTAAGATGACTGAGCTAATTAGAGCAGGGATGGCCATAATCGATGCCACTTTAGACAGGGAAAAAATGGATGAAAGGGAGGTAGCCTCCATGAGGAAAGAGTTGGACCATTTGCGACATGAAGAGAAGTATTAAAAAAATTCAACACAGGTGGTGGTACTCTTAAAGTGTGAGTTCTGAGATATGTATGCATAATTCTCAAGGGAAAGAGACCTCTTCACCGCTCACATAGCTAATTTCCAAGAAGATAACCTTATGGGGATGACAACCTATAAAGACATGCATCGATGGCATAAGAAGGCACATCAAGCCTTGGAACAGATAGACTACATCACAAAAGTGTAGAAGGGCCAAGATATAGAAGATCATGGCATCTAAGTGCTCATGGACAACATCATCGCCCGAATAAGGCATCTGAACACTAGGTAAGTATGGTCTAGGAACCACGGAGAAAAATGTAGGAAAGATGGAAGAATGTGAGAAAAGTTGGGAGAAAATCAATCAAGAAATGAGGAATATCGACTTGCCAAAGTTTGGCCAACCGGAGGATTTCACTGATTTACGTGACATAGTTAAGCGGCATGCAGAGCAAGATCAGGTGTACGAAATGGAGATTTCACAATCTTCAAGCATGATCATGGGTCAAGTGAAGAAGTTCATGGAGCCTTCAATTAAATCTCTCGCAATCTTACAGGGCTTGAGTGTCAAACTAATCAAGTACAAATAATGAGAAATTGAGATGAAGGAGGTCCTCTCCGCTCCAATGGATTAACACAGGTTCCCATATGCAAATACATGAAAATATCTTTTCTGCAGATGGTCAGAATACGAGAGGAACAATCCACTTCAGTAAAACGACCAGATGATGTCAAGAGAAGCAAAAGAGAACATATAGATCAAGACTTCCACATGTCATTTTCTTGACTTAACACAACTTAGTAGCTATTTTTAGTTTAGAATTATTTTATAAATAAGAGAATTGACCTTGATATCGAGGTTGATGGTTTTTGAGATAAAGGTTTTTTCTGGAATATTGTAAGAGAATTATTTATGTTCAAGTTTCTTTAATTAAGATGTAAGAACCAAAGACACTTCTTTCATCTGAGGCATAATAGTGATTGGACCGAGGGGGATTATCTCTGTCTTCGAATTCAATACTTTTTGTTGTATTGAGTAAGAGTTGTTGTATATATTATTTAAGTTATCTCATAATGTTGATACAATTCTTTTATTCTAGTTGATGAATAGAAATTGATTGTGTTAACATATGATTGATAATAGAGCATTGAAAATTACTTTTCCTGCACTAACTTCTTTACACATATATATTTTCTTTGTGTAATTTTTATCTCAGACGATGTTGAATGTCTACAAGTTGAAATGGTATTATTTCTAGTTTGAAGTAGTTTAGATCTTCTTCGTCTGCATGCTAATGTATAAAGGTTATCCCAAAACCCAACTTTCTCCAACATAGATTAACTTCCCTCTGCCATTTAGTTTAAGCTCCATCTTTCTTTTGTCACAAACGTTAGAAAAGAACCAAAAAGATAATTTCATAGCCTGAGGAAAGGTTTCACAGAGAAAACATATCTATCAGTCACAATTAAATCCCATCGATAATTCTAGCCAGATCACAAATCTGGAGAACCTTACCACTCATCAAATGATTATGAGTCTAATTGGGCCTCTTAAGTGGGTTTGGTTCTTGTTTTTTATTCAAAGGGATCTCAGACCCCTCAATATAATTGGTGCTAGAAGGAGGGGGACGAATGAATGGCTAACAATATTTTTGATAATATATATCGTAAAGCATATAGATTCAAAACAACCCACATGCATGGATAGTCATTCTCAAGACAACCCACATACAAAGAGTACTCACACTATGTGTAAATCACCTCAACACGAAGAGGAATAACACATGTACCTGAAATACCTTATGTTCTTCCCCACAAGGAGTTAAATAAGTTCAAAAGAATCACCAGAGATTATGCCCGACAGATAGGAACATTACCTTTATCTCCTTTACTTCCTCAAAGAAAACAAATACATAGACTAGTTGTTGACACCCCTGACTAAGTATTCGTTCACACAGTAGAAGATCTGATAGATTTTTCCCTCACAGAGATCAAACAACTCCTTAATATGATACCTAAAACACCCGCTAGTAACTACTCCGAACTTGACAATTTTGAATCTGAAGAGGAGAAGTCTAAGTCAAATTGTTCAGGTTCCGAATCAGAATACATGGGGGATAATAATGATATCAATGAAGATCAGACTAGAAATAATCAACCATGGTTGAAAAGAGATGCTTTGGAAATTCCAAGATGGGTACATAACCTACCCAGGCATCCAGAAAAACTACTCCCTAAATTTGACCCCGAAACCTCCGAAATTAATGAACGAATTTGAAATATATTAAGCGTAGTAACGTACTTGGCTCCCTTACTTTTTGTTTCAATGGCTTCAGAGGCCTCTTAATTCGGCTCCCTTATCGAGTAGGAGCGATGGTGATGACGCTCCTACTCGGTAAGAAAATTCCCCCTTGCTCGTGCTCGTGGTGGTGGTAAGAAAAGTAGCTCATCATTTTGTTTGTGCTGTTGCAGGATGCGTTGGAGTTAGCAGAACAGTGTTCACGGTAGTGAACAGGTGCACATAGACTATCTGGCCGGGCGTCCTCACGGGGAACCCCCTGACGACAGTTTCGCCCTCACCACGGGATAGTCTTCATCGATTAACCCCCCGGCGGGCTGGTCGGGCCACACGGGCTGYAACTTCGAYGCTTCGGGCGYYGGCTCCTGTGCCACGGGCGACTGCSGGYGTGGCCTCAAGTGYAATGGYGTCAGCAGGGCACCACCTGCCACCCTGGCRGAGTTCACACTCAATGKCGACGGCAACAAGGATTTCTACGACGTGAGCCTTGTCGACGGCTATAACGTCCCCTTGAAGATCACCTTGGCGGGCGGCAGCGGGGACTGCAAGACGGCCGGGTGCGTCGCCGACCTTCGGAACAGCTGCCCGGACGCGCTGAAAGTGAGTGGTAGCAACGGGCAAGTAATTGCCTGCAAGAGCGCTTGCGAGGCCTTCGGGACTCCCGAGTACTGCTGCACGGGCGACCACAATACCGCTCAGACGTGCCCTGCCACTGACTACTCGAAGGTATTCAAGGCCGCTTGCCCAGATGCTTACAGCTACGCGTACGACGATCTTACCAGCACTTTCACCTGCACCCAGGCCGATTATACCATCACCTTCTGTCCCCAGTAATTACAATAAATCACCTCCTCTGCTTATAAACCTTCCAGTTCCGTATATATTATAATTTGGCACTGAAGCCACGTCAACTTTTAGCCATAGTGTTAAAAGCGTCACGTGTCTGCAAAATCAACATCCTCTAGAAGTTAGATTATGACGGTTACCACTTAGGTCGTATGATCTTAAAAAGCAGAGGAACAACTTTCGAGCAAAGTTTCATAATAACTTGAAAGGTGAAGTAATAACTTGTATTTACTTTTAGATTATTTGCGATTTTAAAAGAAGAATTTTTTTTATTTTTTATTATTTGTGATTTTAAAAGGTGAATTATTTTAATTTTTAGATTATTTGTGATTTTGAAAGGTGAAGTTCAAAGATTTTGATTAGTTCAAATATTTCTTTTATCAAAAGACATGATTTTTACAATTCCTCATGTTTGCATATGTCTCAACATTGTGTCGTATTAAGAGGATGAGGTCATGATAGCATCGTCAAGCCCCTATGAAAAGTGTCAAGAGTCGAGTGTCTCTCACAGTGACAAATCATGCATACCTATATATTTTCCAAGAGATTTGTGTTAGGGATCAAGATGGGATGTTGGATGTTCTAGGGGTTTAGACTCTGGTGGTGTCCTTGGAGTATGTGGAGATTCCACAAAATATGAAACCTTATTTGTTTCCTTTCTCCCCATTTTTTCTTTGGATCCTCAAGCAGGGTTTGGTTTTGATGGGTTAACCTCTTTAGGGTTATAGGATGGTGGTTGTACCCAAACATGGGGAAGTCATAGTCACAAGCGTCCAAAGGTGGATAAGTCATAAGGAGATAACATTTCACTAGTAGTTCGGGAGGACTTGCAAGTTAGTCAAATTGCAGAGTTGGAGGGTTGAGCAATTGCAAGAAAATTCAGTGGTAAGGGATGTACTATCCCAACAACTATATCACATAGGGAGAAATCAACTAGCACCTGAAGTGTCTTCATTTTTGTTTTAAACTAATATTTTATATGACTAAATTCACACCTATCATACCAAATTTTCCATTCATTAAATGATTTGTTGTATTTGTTGGTTCTTGTGCAATATCAATACTACTCTTTATGTTATCACTAAAGACTAAAATTGTACCACTCTTTGTGCTATCTCTACAAACTGAAATCATACTCATCGCTACCAAGGAAGTAAGAATCTAGAAAATTCTTTGGATTTCTATCATGAGCATGGCTAATATCCTTGGCTAACCATAATTTTCTACCCCAGCATTCTGCTAGTTACTCGATCAATGTGACTAACCTTTTCCTTCTCATTCTTAAGTAACTACTTGGACCAGGCAGCTAACAAAAGGATGTTTTTGTTGTTGTCACTTGTTTTGACTTATCCTTGCACTCCTTCTTGAGTAATCAATCTCATTAGTGGTAGTATTGGCTTCGCCTTACTCTACAAACCCAAAGAAATATATCTCATTAGTAATAGTGGTCGGTGCTTGGTTGTTTCATGTGCTACCATGGCTTAGCACCCTGCCAAGTGCCTTTTGTATTAACAACAGTAATACCTGTTTGCGGTAACTAGGGATGGATAGTCTATAGAATAGGCACGAAGGTGAAGGAAGATACAAGCCACTATATTCTCCTACCAGAATTCCTACTCCCTTAATATCTCATCGTAGGATATCCTTCCAACCTTTCTCTATCTCGTGCCACTCTCCCTTATTCCTATTCCTACAGCCCATAATGCCTCCTTCTTCCTTGTGACTTGGAAGCAAGATACCTTCACCCACCTTCTCTCTTAAAACCAAACCTCCCCGTGTGATCTGAGAAATAAGAAGAACTTGAAGTTACTCAATTGAAAGGATAAGAAGAGATAATGGGCCATAACCACACTTCTCCCCTTGAACACAAAATGCAAATAATGAAGTAAAGCTTGTGGAGAATGGCGTTGCATGAGACACCCACTGGTAATATAAACCCCTCTTATTTTATAGATCTAATCCTTACCGTGGTTGAGTGGAAATAAAGGGAGTTCCTTCTGTTGCTTTCCATTAAACAAAATAGACAACTCCATCTAAGTACATCGAAATACTTTGAATCCCTGCCTTCACCCAACTATCCTCCCACTTTCTTTTCTCTCGTTAGTTTTGTTAGTTGTTTATTTCTACAAAGTACATGAGGTAAGAGATTTATATTTACATGTCACTATTTACGTGTCATGTCTAATATCCCCTTTTAACACATACACATTGTGTTGTCCTTTTTACTAGTTTAGCATATATTTGATATTCACATAAGATAAACCTTTTCATGTGGTTATGTTAATAATTTAAATATCCTGTAAACACATGATCGACTAAAATATGTAATTCTCAATTTACATGAATACTCGTATTCTTTATAATCTCCTCCACAAGTTATAAGAGCACTTTATTTCATTGATATAGAAAATTGATTACAATTTCCTAAGAGCCCTATTGTTTTATGGACTTGGTAACATTATTGGAAATCCTTCTGAATATTTCATTTTAGCCATTTCACATACTAGTAAGGAAAATTGTATTATGTGGATGATAGATCATCTATGAGAAACATTGGAAAAAGTTACTATAGAGACCAATATTGTAATTGATCTTTTGTGCCCATTATTATTAAAAGATTGGACATATTAATTCATGACTACCTTAAAATATTTAHTGTAATAAATGTKGGTGCTAGKTCATGGAGATGTATTAATACYTTTTWATTTTGTAATRATGTTTAGTATTTTATTKTTATGTTCAACTTGTGATTGTGGTTCRACWTACACCAAGAATGTAGGTTTAGTTTTGGCAAACACTGCATGTTCCAATACTAGTCTTAAGCTAAATGTTGGTTTATTTCCTTCAAACTTCTTTTGTGTAAAAATTAGTCTTCCTCTAAAGGGTTAATTGAAATTTAATAACTAGTTTATTTCATTCGTGTAAAACTTAGTCTTCTTGTAACGAGTTAATTGAAATTTAATTAATGGTTTATTTTCTTCAATCTTCCTTCGTATAAAACTTAGCCTTTGTGTAACGGGTTAATTGAAATTTAATTAAGAGACAAATTATTTATATATAGTCAAAAATATTGTTAGATCTCTTAAATGCAAAGTTTCTTCTTCTCTTCAGAATTTTTTCCAAACAATTATGATATTGCTATTTCGATATTGGATTTTGTTTATATGAACATTTTCACAACTGCTAAAAGGAAACAATATAGACATTGATAATTTGAATTTGCATGGGTTTACCAAGCCTCAAGACTCATATATTTTATTTTTTTATATACATAATAAAGTCATTTACAAAGTCTCAGTAATTTTTAAATTAATTTTGTTTACAATGTCTCAATATTTGTTAAATTAATTTTGCTAATAAACAAAGTATTTCCTTTACCATGTATTAATCTCAAAGAGAAGAGAAGAGAAGAGAATAGACATATATACTAAAATTTCAAAGCTTAATTTGATTTATTTGTGTCAATGTTTCATGGAAACGTGCACAACAGACCTAGCTAAAGCAAGTACAAACAAAGCTTATCAAGAAAAGGATGAGAGATTCAATATGGAAGAATGATACAATCTATTCACACTAGTCCAATAAGCTAATCAATTATGATAGAATGAATGAGTGATAAACACTCATATAGGAAAACCATTCCATACTTAAGAAAATCAAACAAGTAGTGATCTTTTCTTAGGAATGCATGCATAATAGTGATAGTCTAAAATAGAACTATCTCCAGTAAAACTACCACTAAACTAGTGAGTCAAAAATATAAATATTTCCAAGACCCTCCTTGAACATCACTATGGAGTAATAAAAAAATGAGTCCTGACAACTAGGCCATATTAGGTACTCATGTACAATGAAACTAATGAACAATGAATGAAAGTGAGGAAAGAGGGAAAACCACACGGGAAAAAAAGCACTCCCTCAAAATAAAATACATCAAAAGAATAAAAGGTAGCTTCTAGGAAACTATATTCTTCACTCCAAGACGATCCTACAAAGTCTAAAACTTCATCCCAGTGAAGTTCTTATTGAAGATGTCAATAGTTTGTTCAGAGGAAGGAAAGAGTTGTAGATCAATGATCGCATCCTGTACTATATCTTTGATGAAATGTATGTGGACCTCAACATCTTTGGCTCACTGCCTCTATACTGGATCTCTGCAAAATCTTAGTGTACTCTGATTGTCACATCATATGACATTCAGACAGTGAAACTAGATACCAAGCTCGGTAAGGAAGTGTTGAAGCCAAAATTCCTGAATGACATAGTTGACTACTCATGTGTACGCAACCTCTCTGGAAGATAAAGAAATGACTGATTATTTCTTACTTGATCAACAAATAGGGCCTGACCCCAAATTGAGAGTGTACCCATAAGTGGACTTGTGATCTGTGCCATCACCAACCCAATCTGAATCTGTGAAGCCTATGAGATCTAATGCACAACCAACTGCATAGGGAATCCCATAACTTGTGGTGCCCTGAACATATTTGAGGATGCACTTGGTAGCCTTCCAATGTAGATCATGGGGCTCCCACATGCTCACCTACCCATCTGGTTCTCTCTTGGTCCTATAGACCCATTTGCATATGAAAAATTTCCTGGCTGGTGGAAGTGGAACCATATCCAAAGTATGATTCCCTAGGAGTGAGTCATACTCCTCCTTCATGGATGCTTCCCATAATGGATTTCCCAAAGCCTCACTGTATATCTTTGGATCAAGATATTGAACCATATATCAATTCATGGGCATCGTTGGTTCAAAATTTGAAAGTACATAAGAAGGATCCTCATGTTGATATCGAGTCCTCCTTGAATCCAATGGATCCCCTGTAAGTTTTCCTGCTGCCCAAAGTGTGGATTGTGCCCACTTGGGCATCTACTGAAGCTCCAATGTTGTCTCCTCATTTGGCTGTACTAACCTCTCATATCCATGTACAAAATCTTTTGAGTATGAATATGTAGCATCTGAGTGTATGGAATAATCATCTCTAATGTATGGAATTGATGGAAGCACAAGAGTATATGCATGTTTCACTGGCGGTGCATGCAAATGACTCTCCTCAAACTAAACATTGCACTCAATGAGGAGCCGGTCTATAGAGGGATCAATAAAACTATACCCCTTAAGACCATTTGGATATCCCACAAAGATGCAAGTTGTGATACATGGATCTAATGCTTTCCTCTTTTCAGAAGGAATATGGTCCCATGCATGACATCCAAAGATGCAAAAGTGTGTGACATCTAGTTTTTCACCTGTCCAAGCCTCAAAAGGTGTCCTATCCTCAATAGATCTATGAGGAGATTTATTTTGTATGTAAGAAACACAGTTAATTTCCTCAACCCAGAGCTTGTAAGGAATATACCTTGCATGCAACATGCAACTATTCATCTCCCTGAGAGATCTTTTCTTCCTTTTAGCAACTCCATTATGTTGTGGAGTGTATGGAACTCTATGTTGCAACTGGATGCCAACCTTGCAACAAATATTCTAAAAATATTTGTTGATATAATCCCCCTCATTTTATGTATGGAGGATCTTGATATTCTTCTTATTTAGTGTCTCTACTAGAGTTTTAAGTCTTTGAGATGCTCAAAAACTTCAGAATTTTTCCTGAGAAAATAAACCCAAGTAGAGCGTGAGTAATCATCAATAAATGTAAGGAAATACCTTTCTTTGTTGATGGAAGGATGTGGAAATACACCCATCAGATCACTGTGAACAAGCTCCAAGGAAGATGAGGCTCTCCTTTCCTTCCTCTTTTTAAACTTCTAATTAGGATTCTTTCCAAGAATACATCCTTCACCTTCAGAAAAGTGAATGTTTGGCAAGGCTTTGACCATTCCTTTCTTTTCAATTCATTGCATGTACCTAAAGATTAAATGACCAAATATCTCATGCCATACTCTTCTACTATCATCGACATGCGTTAGTAGTAAATATGAGTCATGGTCAACAAACTTAGTGAATTTATACAACCTTGATTTGTGATCTACCTCACCAATTGAAATAATGTAATTGTCATGCATGTCAAGTACAAAAACTAAATATGATGTAAATTCAACCTTTTTACCTGTTTGAGTGATTTGATAAACTAAGAGAAGATTTATATAAAGCTTTGGAAGATGTAAGACATTCTCAAAACTGCCATTAGGGAGTTCCACTCTCCCCTCTCCTGCTGCTACTACCAGAGTATCATCCCCCATGAGAATAGGGGGTCTTGAGCATGAACTAAAAAAAGTAAAGACTTCCTATTTGGCTTCCATATGATGTGATGTGACATAATATATAATGTATGAATCATATGAGGAATTAATTGCAACCAAATCATGATGACTACATTTCTTAGGAGCATGAACTTATTCCTTCTTCTTCTTGGCTCCTTTAGGAATGAAGTTTCCATGGTTGTTCTTCTGAAGTACCTATTCAATAAAATCGATTTTCTTCTCCATGCATGTGGATTCTTCATGATTAGGTTAATTGAAATAAGTGCACTACTTTCCCTTCTTCTTCTTTCCTTTGGAATTTGAAGAGTCTTTGGAACCTAAAGAATCCTTGAAGGGTTTGGAATATCCCTCCTTTTCTTTATGTTTCTCCTTTCCTTTCCATTTGGAATTTTGATTGGATGACCCATTTCCATCTTGCATGGTGAGTGCATGTGCTTTAGGTTCCTTAATTAGACCCATTTGAATGAGTTTCATCTGCTCATGTGTGATAGAATCAATGAACTTCTCCATGGTAGGCATCTTCCACTTTGATCACAAAACATATCTGCTAGAATGGAAAGTGGAGACATAGACAACATATTATGGTCCTAGCTTAGACAAGATTGTTAGAATAAGTTGGTATTATTTTTTAGACTTATCAATACCACAATATTATAAGCTCAATACCAAAGTTTTGAACTTGGTAAATAAATCATGTATATTATCAAAACTTTTAGGATCTAAGGTATTCAACTCTACCTAAAGCATATGACCTCTCATCTCATGCTGCTTTCTAAAGAGACCTTCCAAGGTCACGGTCCAGATATCATTTGGAGTCTTACATGTGGAAACATGAAACAATAAATCATTTGAAATTAATTCAAGAACAATTCTTGTGGCCTCATCCTTACAGTTCGTCCATCTAGTCTTCTCAATCATTGATGCATGTTATGTTTTTGTCACCATCGTCAAATTGTACAATCCTTTTATTTTGAGTTATAATTAAGCCTTCGTATCCCATTCAAAACAATTGTACAGTGTGATGATTATCACCAAATTTGACTGAATAATTGGTGTCGTATCCATCCCTCTTATTGGTTCTAAAAACCCTAAAAAATTAACCTCAATTTACAAGTGAAAAATCTTGAGAAATCACTGCAAAAAATAAATGTTTGAAGAGTGTCATAGCATGTATGAAGGATAGAGTGTGACATTATCACACCCTATTGGAAGGCCATATAGATACACTTTTGCACCTTGTGTGAAGGCCACAATGCAGAATTGTCTTACTATGTTTAAGGCTAAAGTGCGACACTGCCTATGACACTTTTCAGATACACAGACTACACTCTTCAAAACTCTGATTGCCCTCTTCTCTAGCTTGTCTAGTTTTCTCCAAGTAGCTCGAATCTGATACCATGTCAATGTTTCATGTAAACATGCACAGGAGACCTAGCTAAAGAAAGTACAAACAAATCTTATTAAGAAAATGAAGAGAGATTCAATATGGAAGAATGAGAAAATCTATTCACACTACTCCAACAAGCTAATCAATCATGATACAATGAATGAGTGATATATGCTCATATAGGAAAAAAATCCATAATTAGGAAAATAGTACAAGCAGTGAGTTTTTCTTAGGAATTTATGCATAATAGTGATGGTCTAAAACAAAAATTATAAAATAGAACTAGCTCCAGCAAACTACCACATAACTAGTGAGTCAAAAATAGAAATATTTTCAACAATTTGAACTTTTGTGGAAATGAAATATACTTATGGAGACAATGTTAACTATTATAAATGCATATCGAGTCAACATATCTATAAGAGTTAACATGAATTAAATTTTAATTGTTTCGATTTCAATTATCCCATTACAGGAAGACTAAGTTTTATACAAAGGAAATTTGAAGGAAATAAACCATTAATTAAACTTAAGACTAGATTAGAACATGTGATGTTTTTCAAAACTAAACCTGCATTCTCAGTGTTATTTGAACCATGGATTTACATTATGAACATGGATTTATGATACCATCTATGCTAACTCTCAATTCTTTTATCATTCCCGGCTCAAGATTCATTAACTCTTGTACTAATATAAACCCAACATATGCTCAGAAATCCATCCAACAATCTTAAGTCTATCTCACCTTAGGCATGGGCTTGCTACTTTGCAACTACCCTTGTTGTTCATTGTATTTGGAGTATTCATCATTTCATCAAATTTAGGGAAAGGTATTGGTAATTATAGGGAGTTCACATTTGCTAATTATTATGAATATGAATATTCTAACATCTCAAACTTTTCGAGGACCCTCACTGAAAATTTGAATCAAAATATCTCGACAGGACTCTTCAAACATCTCAAAATTTTGGAGGACTTTCAATGAAAATTTGGTTTAGAATATGGTCACTAATTTTACTAGAATGTTTTTAAAAGAATAATAATTTGAACCTTCATTCATATGTGTCACATGTGTGGTATAACTAAATTTTCATTAATCATTAATATATGTAATCATTTGTTGGACAACTGAGGGGGGGGTTGGGTGAATCAGTTGTTACTGAGCTTAAATAATTATGCTTCTTTTAAAACTCTTTGCAGAAACAATTGAATGATGATCACAATAATGCAGAGAAATAAACACAAGCACATTCAACATCAGTCACATATATGAGAAACACAGGGACAAATATTTTCCAAGGAAACCCATACAGGGTAAAAACCTCTTTTTCTTCATACGATACGTAATAACTACATTCTTTACATTATCATACATATGAGCACCAACTCATAATGAGGCTAAAACCTCTGTTTAGCAAGCTGCAACTTGTTGAGAGCACCAGCTCTCTGTTTTCTCTAGCACCAACTAGAAGGAAGCACCGACTCCCTGGATTCTCTAGCTCCGACTAGAAGGAAGCACCATCTCCCTGTGTTCAAGCACCCACTTGAACCTCTGAGGACTACAGTCCTCCCTAGCACCTCCCAACCACCCTAAAATATAAATCTTTGAATCTGAAACTTACTACAGTGATATAATGTTCAACAATGGCTTACCCGACTTATCATTGTTCTGTTGTATCTAGTTGCTCTTTCTGTCACACTGCCTTTCTGCACATCTCACATGCACTATTTGTTCTTCTGTGATCTATCTTCTGTGCGCCATGTCCATTCACTACATTGTTCCTCTTAAGATCAATTCAGCTGTTGCACAATCTTCCTTCTTCACGCATGAATCACTTTTCACATCAACAAACACCACCACTCGAGCAACAACATCAACAACAACAATAGCCCCCATCTCTTCTTTGTACCGTGTATTTATATCTTCTGTGCACCTTGTGCATGTAGTGTTCGCAATGCCCCTGCATGCTGACTCTATACCATTATCCTCCACCTCTCGAGTGCTCTGTCTGATTATCATCATGACTCTTCAGCTTCTCTGACCGTTTTCCCATGCATTCAACATCACTGGATGTTATGTTGTGATTCCTCAGCCTCTCTAGCAGTTGAGACTCTTTGTTTTCTCTAGTGGACGCCATCAATGGTTTCTGGTAGTTTCACTATGTCGCGCATCAATAGCCCTTCAATCAACACTTAATTTGACGGTTCAATTTACATCGCGATTTCCCTTATCGCGATATCAGCATTCTTGTTGCATTGTGTTCTTTGCCTTTTGAATTCGCGATCCCCAAAAATCCGACATGGAGCTTATCTGGACTGACTCCTTCTCTTCCCGTGACCAAGGGCTGTGACCACAGCCTTATGAATAAGGCGCTTTCATGATTTCGCATATTGCAAACTCGTACTTCGTTTCTTTTGTCTCTCCATATTGCGATTCGCGAAACTCCGACACAGAGTTGAACCAACGATCCAGATTAACGCTTGGTCTGATGGCTCAGATCATTTCACGATTTTGTATATCGCGAGTCTGGAGATGAGGCATCTCGACTCTCCAAGTCGCGATCCCTGATACCCCGAAACGGAGTTACATCTACGGTCTAGATCCAAGCTCGATTTTACAGCTGCAATTAAATCGCGAAATCGTACATCGCGATTTCGAGGTTCATGTTGTCAAGTGTTTTTGTCACTTCAAAGTCTCGATCCCCGATGCCTCTTCATTGATTGGAATCAACGGTTCAGATTTCATTCTCGGTTCAATGGCTGCGATTGAATCGCGATATCGCATATCGTGAAATCGAGGTTTTCGATGTCACGTGACTTTGTCATATCAAATTCGCAATTCGTGAAACTACAATGTGGAGTTTGATCAATGGTTCAGATCAACCTAGATCTCGATGGCTCAAATTAGATCGCAATTTTTCACATCGCGATTACTCCCACTTCTCCTTGTACTTTAAAGAGCATGCAGTTTATCCTTGATCCAACGATGGCCGGGTCTTGCGCTTGGATCTAACGACTGAGCTCTGTCCTCCTCTTCAGTGCGCTCGTCTTGTCTTCATTTAGATCTGATGGCCCTCGTTCTTTCAGGAAATTTGAATGGGATCCAATGATCAACAATGCCGCTTCTCCTCCAAGCTTACACGTCCTTCTTACTTGGAAGAATTTCAACTCTACGCTAATTCCTCCTGAGCCTACGTTGTTCCTGTTTGTCCATCGATGCACATTCTGATTCTACCATTTTCACTATTGTACTTGCCATCAATGGCAAGCATACACTGTCTGTTAAGTATTTTCCAACAATCTCCCCCTTTGGCATTGATGGCAACTAAGGCACCCGAATTCTTTTCTCCCCCTTTGACATCAATGTCAAAGAAGAGACATGCTCCCCCTGAGCTATTTCAGTAATTTTAGGAGGCATGAGATAATCAAACAATACAAATCTCCCCCTAACAAGATGAACTCTTTTAGGTGTGAAACGAAATGACACCCAACTTCTGTCCAAGATATTCAAACGGTGTCTTGGCTAGGGGATTAGTAAAGATGTCTGCAATTTGTTCTGTAGTGGGAATGTAATGGACCTGAACAATATGATTGGTGACCTGCTCTCTCAGAAAATGATATTTTATGGGAATATGTTTTTTCTTGGAGTGGAGGACATGATTTTTAGACACACTGATGGCACTAGTGATATCACAATGAATTGGGATCGGTGCAGAATATTTTACCTCTAAGTCTGCAAGTGTCTGAATCATCCATAATACCTGTGTGCAACAGGTAGAAGCAACAATGTATTCTTCCTCTGTGGTTGATAAAGAAATGGAACCTTGCTTTTTACTAAGCCAGGCTACTAAGGATTTACCCAAGAAGAATGCTCCTCCACTGGTGCTTTTTCTCTCATCAACACAATTTTCCCAATCTGCATCTGAATAAGCAATCGACTGAAGACTTTGATTTCTGGGATACCACAGACCATAAGTCATTGTTTCTTTTAAGTACCTGAATATTCTTTTGACAGCTTGCAAATGACTCTGTTTAGGTGCAGCCTGATATCTTCCTACCATTCCTACAACATGCATTATGTCTAGGCGAGATGCTGTGATGTACAACAAGCTTCCTATCATTGATCGATATGAGCTTTGATCAACATCAGGTGAATCATCATCCTTGCTTAATTTACATCCAGTTACCATAGGTGTACCCACAGGTTTAGAATATTCCATTTGAAACCTTTTCAACATTTCTCTTAAATATTTTCCTTGAGAAATGAAGATCCCATCGGGCCTCTGAGTAATTTGCAGACCAAGAAAAAATGACAGTTCTCCTATCATAGACATTTCAAATTAAGATGAGAAAAAATATTTCTCATCTTCTTCTGCAGTGGTAGTATAATCAAATTTCATGATGCCCTTTCAAACTAAAGGACGAGCATAAATCTCCATATTAAGCAATTCTTCCAAAAGACTACTTATTATCTAAAAAAGTTCAGAAATCATCATTTTAAATACCATTCTTCCGAAAAATACTTAT
>ML777338.1:78173-93421 GCA_009831015.1 Picea engelmannii | reverse complement strand
GATTTCTGGCTTCTAGCTAGTGAGCCCAATATTGGGGGTTTTGAGGGTTTTGACATAACAAACCCTAGAGGACGATTCGATGGTGAAAGATTCCACCTATCTTGTCCCAAGATTGGTCTCGGAGATGCAATACTCTCCCACACGATTCTAGTTCCAGATCTACTCAGTTGCATGAGGATTCTACATCAGTTTCATGTGCAGATAGAGAGAGGGTGCACCAGTTGAGGGATTCCAGCAAGAGGGTCGCACCATCTTTGGAGAGAGATTCATTGTAGGAGATTGGCAGAGCCATTGAGGATTCTATCACTTGGGTTTTCATTGCAGGGCCTTGGACATCAGATCTAGTGCTTTCTGAGATAGTTTTATGGCTCAGATTATTTTTTGAGCAGTGGGGCGAATTGAAGAGAAGGAGGGCATTTTTGAGATCCAGATCTAGTCCGTTTGGAGGGGTTACACTTCAGATCTGACCCTGAGACTTTACCTAGTGACTTGCAGTGTCCCGATCTATATTTCTAGAGAGTTTCAGAGCATTTGGAGGCCTCCTTCAGCAAGGCTGAATTATCTAGGGTTTTAGTCATCTAGTAGGGCACACCATTCAGTGGGGGATTTTAGATCTACAGAGATTGAGAGGGATCTTGGAGATTCGGGAACCTAGGTTGTTCTTACCATCACCCGATCTATTAGTTGGCATATTTCTTAGGGTGATTGGACACTTTTGGTAGTAGGGCCGAATTATTGAGGGTTTCAGCCTTCTATTGGAGTGTGGCATTCTTCAGCTGGAGAGTTTGGCATTCAGATCTGCTTGTATTGATCTTCGCTTCTTATTCAGCCTTTGGAGGCATTTTTTGTATTAGCGAGAGCATTTTGTAGCAGCTCTTATCTATTGTCTACCTTCTTGGCCATCTGTTGAGCATTCCAGATCGACATCTTCATTGTAGCAAGTTTCTCTATTTTATGAATAAAGAAGAATTGAGATGTTTTGGCTTGTCTATCTTATTGCATATGGTTGAGGTGTGTTCCATGGTTATCTCTTTTTGTTATTTGTAGCATACACACATATACACACATCTAAAAAGTAGATCATCCAAGTGTTTGACGAAATACCACAACTAGAAAAAGTTTCTAAAAAGACACCAAAACAGTGATGATCCTTGTGTAATGGCTTGGGATCATTACAATGGTACCAGAGCTTAAATCCTGCAAACCTGAGGGGTCTTTCATAGGGATAAATGGATTTTTGGAAGGAAATGGAGATTGTTAATGGGATTGAGGAGTGTGAGAGGGAATATGAAACCCTCAATAATTTCAAAGGGATCATAACATTCCAATGGTTCCTATCTTATAAAAATCCTAGTTGGAACAAGAAGAAGATTGCACATTGGCCCAAGAAGAGGGAGGAAATCAGAGAGGCCCTTTGGGGTAACCCCATGCCCATTAGAAACCCCACACCCATTAGGAGCACGCATCTTTGCTACAGTTGCAAGGTGCCTTGGGAACCAAATCATAGGTGTAGGGGTAAGGGTAAGAACCACACTATTGAGGCGTACCATGACAGTGATGATGGGGTGTGTGTGGATGGAGTGACAGATGTTGATTCAGAGCAGTCAGATGATGACAGTGACTCTTGCCACATGGTGGGGATGTATTCCAGCCACATGTCTAGGAAGAAGGCATCGAGTGTCGAGTCCCCAAGAGGAGCATGTTCCTCCTCGACTGGTGTCCCGTCCAGTTGCATGGCGTCCTCCAGTTGGGCTGGTGGCACGTTCTCCTCTTGGCCTGGTTCACCATGCTTCGAAGTCCCTAGTGGGGGAGCTGGTGCCAATTCTGGTGTCGCAACTCTTGCTGCTTGAGCTTCTTTTGCTAGGGGGTGATGTGCAGCCTGCATTGCTGAGAGAAAATGTAGAAATTGTGATGCCTTGTCATCCAAAATCTCCAAGTGGAACCAGAGGTCATCCAAGTCTCGATGCAAGTCAAATACTAGGCCTTGCATTAGTGCGAGGCTAGTTTGCAATTCAAATTATGGGTCAACTCTAGAGTCACCTCGTGAGTGAGGTTGCTGACGCAAATTTTGGCTTACTTCCAGGTCGTCACTCTGAGAACGAGTATCAAGAGGCGGGGCCTAAAGCAAGGGCACTACTTTAAAATATTTAATGTAATAAATGTTGGTGATAGTTCATGGAGATGTATTAATACTTTTAAATTTTGTAATGGCATTTAGTATTTTATTTTTATGTTCAACTTGTGATTGTTGTTCAACTTACACCAAGAATGAAGGTTTAGTTTTGATAAACATTGCATGTTCTAATACTTTTTTTTTTTGTAAGTAAGAATGTATAAAATTCTGTCAAAATCAAATATTACAAAAAGGTTCCGATGTTCCAGGCTGTAAACATTGAGCTGCCCCAAGGGGAAACTAGCTCAGCCAACTGAACAATTCTAGATTTTAACTCTTAAGCTACTAAACACAACAAGGTTTCTACTGCCATTACAAAAACCCAAAATTCTGGTCCCTAACGGTGACCATCATAATAGTAATAACCATAGATAGTAGCCGAGATAGGTGGCTATCGTGAGGCCAAACCACATTAACACACATAGAAAAATAGCAAAGACACCTGGAAATATTACATGGTGGGGATGTATTTCAGCCACGTGTCTAGGAAGAAGGTGTCGAGTGTCGAGTCCCCAAGAGGAGCTTGTTCCTCCTCAACTGGTGTCCCGTCCAGTTGCATGGCGTCCTCCGGCTGGGTTGGTGGCATGTTCTCCTCTTGGCCTGGTTCATCATGCTTCGAAGTCCCCAGTGGGGGAGCTGGTGCCAATTCTAGTGTCGCAACTCCTGCTGCTTGAGCTTCTTTTTCTAGGGGGTGATGTGCAGCCTGCATTGCTGAGAGAAAATGTAGGAATTGTGATGCCTTGTCGTCCAAAATCTCCAAGTGGAACCGGAGGCCATCCAAGTCTTGGTGAAAGTCAAATACCAGGCCTTGCATTAGTGCAAGGCTAGTTTGCAATTCAAATTATGGGTCAACTCTAGAGTCACCTCATGAGCAAGGTTGCTGACGTGAATTTTGGCTTACTTCTAGGTCGTCACTCTGAGAACGAGTATCAAGAGGTGGGGCCTAAAGCGACTGGGAGGCCTAGTGGGACAGTGAGTTAGGAGGAGCCAATGGACCTGGGTGTGAAGCAGAGGTCGAGTTTCCCAGAGGTCCTAGGTTGAATCCCAATGGCGTCCCCTAGAAATCAAGCCACTCCATCCTATAGGAAAACGATGATTAAATGAGCGAGAGGTTGGTTGGAGTTTGAGTCGAATGCACCAGGGAGGAGGATGAGGTGGACGATAAGGAGGAGGAACTATGGGAGGGTGCAGGTGGGGGCAGAGGACCAAACTAGTTCAGATGGGTTGCCATGCTGAACCTCGTTTAGACTTCCCTCACTGCCTGGGAATCTCTGAAACACCAGGACGGAGAAAACAACCAGGAGTGAGCAGAAACAGAGAAAATGGATGTTGGGAAGGAGGCCAAGCTATGGAGAAATCAACCAAGAGAGAATGAGGCATCCAGAGCATCTGGTGGAGTTCATATAACCCGAGGAGCTGGTGCAATTCATTAAACAACCACACACGCAGAGTAAAGGCCGAACAATGGAATTGGTCCATTGGAGGGATGACAAGGCGAGCAGGGTGCACTAAGAGTAATGGCGCCCTATATCAAGAAAGGTAGTCTTAAAGGAATTAAGGTGGCAGGAGGGAGAGCCATGCATTCGTCACGTGGTTGATGCCATGAAGGCTCTCTCTTGGCTGCTCCGTTCGATGTGTGGTCTCCACTATCACCCCATTTGGGGACTACATGTTCTAATAATAGTCTTAAGCTAAATGTTGGTTTATTTCCTTGAAACTTCCTTCGTGTAAAACTTAGTCTTCATGTAATGGGTTAATTGAAATTTAATTAATAGTTTATTTCCTTCGTTCAAAACTTAGTCTTCTTGTAACGGGTTAATTGAAATTTAATTAATGGTTTATTTTCTTCAAATTTCCTTTGTGTAAACCTTAGTCTTTGTGTAACGAGTTAATTTAAATTTAATTAAGAGACAAATAATTTATATACAGTCGAAAATATTGTTAGATCTCTTAAATGCAGTGTGTCTTCTTCTCTTCATAATTTTTTCCAAAACAATTATGATATTTCTATTTCAATATTGGATTTTGTTTATATCAACATTTTCACAACTTCTAAAAGGAAATAGTATAGACATTGAGACTTTGAATTTGCATGGGTTTACCAAGCCTCAAGATTCATATAGTTTATCTTTTCATATACATAATAAAGTCATTTACAAAGTATTAGGTATTTGTTAAATCAATTTTACTAATAAACAAAGTATTTCCTTTACCATGTATTAATCTCAAAGAGAAGAGAAGGGAAGAGGCATATATACTAAAATTTCAAAGCTTAATTTGATTTATTTGTGTCAAGGTTTCATGGAAATATGCACAGGAGACCTAGCTAAAGAAAGTACAAACAAATCTTATCAAGAAAAGGATGATAGATTCAATATGGAAGAATGAGAAAATTTATTCACACTACTCCAATAAGCTAATCAATCATGATAGAATGAATGAGTGATAGACACTCATATAGGAAAAACATTCCATACTTAATAAAAGTGAACAAGTAGTGATATTTTCTTAGGGATACATGCATAATAGTGATAGTTTAAAATAGAAAGTATAAAATAGAACTAGATCCAGTAAAATTACCACTAAAATAGTGAGTCAAAGATAGAAATATTTCCAACACCCCCCCTGAACATCACTATGGAGAAATAAAAATGAGTCCCGAAAACTAGGTCATATTAGGTACTCATGTACAATGCAACTAATGGACATTGCATGAAAATGAGGAAAGAGGGAAAACCACATGGGAACAAACCCCCCCCTTAAAATAAAATGCATCAAATGAAGAAAAGGTAGCTTCTAGAAAACTAAGTTCTTCACTCCAAGACGATCCTGCAAAGTATGAAACTTCATCCCACTGAAGGTCTTGTTGAAGATGCTGAAAGTTTGTTCAAAGGAAGGACAGAACTGCAGATCAATGATCCTATCATGTACTAGATCTTTGATGAAATGTATGTGGACCTCAATGTATTTGGTTTGTTTCCTATGTACTGGATCTTTGCAAAATATTAGTGTACCCTGATTTTCACACCATATGACATTCAAATAGTGAAACTGGATACCAAGCTCGATAAGGAAATGTTGAATACAAAATTCTAGAATTCCATAGTTGAATACTCCTCTGTATGTGACCTTTGTGTAATATTAAGAAATGACAGATTTCTTCTTACTTGACCAACAAATAGGGCTTGACCCCAAATTGAGAGTGTACCCAAAAGTGGACTTGTGATCTGTTGCATCACCAACACAATCTGAATCTTTGAAGCCTATGAGATCCAATGCAAAACCAAATGCATAGTGAATCCCCTAACTCATGGTGCCCTAAATATATCCAAGGATGCACTTGGGATCCTTCTAGTGGAGATCATGAAAATTCTGCATGCTCACCTGACTATCTATTGCTCTCTTGGTCCTATATACCCATTTTCATCTAAAAAGTTTCATCCCTGGTGGAAGTGGAACCAGATCCTAAGTATGATTCTCTAGGAGTGATTCATACTCCTCCTATATGGATGCTTCCCATAATGGATTTCCAAAAGCCTCACTATAGATCCATGGATTGAAATATTGAACCATATATCAATGCATGTGCATTGCTGGTTCAAAAGTTGAAAGTACATGAAAAGGCTCCTCATGCCAATATCGAGTCATCCTCGAACAATGGATCCCATATAATGCCTCTTGCTTCATGAAGTGTGGATTGTGCCCTCTTGGGAATTTGCTAAAGCTCCAATGTTGGATCCTCATTTGGATGTACTACCTTCTCATCTCCATGTACAAAATCCTATGAGTATGAATACGTTACATCTAAGTGTAGGGATTCATCATCTTTGATTCATGGAACTGATGGAATCACAAGAGTATCTGGATGTTTCACTGGTGGTGCATGCAAAGGACTCTCCTCAAACTGAACATTGCGCTCAATGATGAGCTGGTCTATAAAGGGATGAATCAACTTGTACCCCTTCACATCATCTAGATATCCCACAAATATGCAAGGTGTTCTCCATGAATCTATTTCTTTCCTCTTTTCAGAAGGAATATGGGTCCATGTGTAACATCCAAAGATGAAAAAGTGTGTGACGTCTATTTTTTCACTTGTACAAGCCTCAAAAGGTGTCATGTCCTCAACAAATCTATGAGGAGATTTTTTCTGTATGTAAGCAGCACAATTAAGTGCCTCAATCCAAATCTTGGAAGGAATAGACCTTGCATGCAACATGCAATTGATCATCTCCTTGAGAGATTTGTTCTTCCTTTCAACAACTCCATTCTTCTTTGAAGTGTATGGAATTATATGTTGCAACTGGATACCATCCTCACGATAAAGATTCTAAACACATCTGTTGATATACTCCCCCCCATTGTCTGTATGGAGGATCTTGATCTTCTTCCTAGTTCGTGTCTCTACTGGAGCTTTGAAGCCTTTGAGATGCTAAAAAACTTCATACTTTTTCCTGAGAAAATAAACCCAAGTATAATGTGACTAATCATCAATAAATGTAAGGATATACCTTGATTTTTTTGATGCATGGATTTGGAAATAGATCCATGAGATCACTGTGAACAATATCCAAGGAAGAGGAGGCTATTCTTGCCTTCCCATTTTTAAACTTCTCTTTAGGATGCTTTCCAAGAATACATCCTTCACAAACCCCTTCAAAAAGGTGAATGTCTAGCAAGCCTTTGACCATTCCTTGCTTTGTAATTCATTGCATGTACCTAAAGTTTAAATGACCAAATCTCTCATGCCATAATCTGCTACTATCATCAACATGCACTAGTAGTAAATAGGAGTCATGGTCAATAAACTTAGTGAATTTAGACAACTTTGATTTGTGATCTACCTCACCAATTGCAATAATCGAATTGTCATGCATGTCAAGTACAAAAACTAAATTTGATGTAAATTCAACATTTTTATCTATTTGAGTGATCTGATAAACTAGGAGAAGATTTATAGAAATATTTGGAACATGTAAAAAATTCTCAAAACTGTCATTAGGGAGTTCCACTCTTCCCTCTCCTGCTACTGCTACCAGAGTATCACCCCCCATGAGAATAGGGGGTCTTGAGAATGAACTAAAAAAATAGATACTTCTTATTTGGTTTCCATATGATATGATGTGTCGGAATATATAATCCATGAATCGGATGAGGAATTAATTGCAACCAAAGCATCATGATTACCTTTCTTAGGAGAACGGTATTCTTCCTTCTTCTTCTTGGCTCCTTCAGGAATGAAGTTTCCAAGGTTGTTCTTTTGAAGTACATGTTCGATGAGATCGTTTTTCTTCTCCATGCATGTGGATTCTTCATGATTAGGTTAATTTCAATAAGTGCATTGCTTTCCCTTCTTATTATTTCCTTTGGAATTTTAAGAGTCTTTGGAACCTAAATAATCCTTGAAGGGTTTGGAATATCCCTCCTTTTATTTATGGTTCTCCTTTCCTTTCCATTTGGAATTTTGATTGGATGACCCTTTTCCATCTTGCATGGTGAGTGCATGTGCTTTGGTTTCCTTAATTAGACCCATATAAATGAGTTTCATCCGCTCATGTGTGAGAGAATCAATGAACTTCTCCATGGTAGGAATCTTCCACTTTGATCCCAAAACATATCTACTAGAATGGAAAGTGGAGACACATACAACATATTTTGGTCCTAGCTTAGCCAATATTGTTAGAATAATTTAGTATTATTTTTTATAATTATCAATACCACAATATTCTAAGCTCAATACCAAATATTTAAACTTGGTAAAGAATCCTATATATTATCAAAACTTTTAGGATCTAAGGTATTTAACTCTACCTCAAGCATATGACCTCTCATCTCATCTTGCTTTCTAAAGAAACCTTCCAAGGTCACGATCCAAATATCATTTGGAGTCTTACATGTGGCAACATGAAACCATAAATAAATTGAAATTAATTCAAGAAGAAGTCTTGTGGCCTCATCCTTATGGTTCACCCATCTAGTCTTCTCAATCATTGATGTAGGTTATGTTTATGTCGCCATCGTCAAATTGTACAATCCTTTTATTTTGAGTTGGAATTCAGCCTTCTTATACCATTCAAAATAATTGTACGTTGTGAGGATTATCACCAAATTTGATTGAATAATTGGTGTCGTATCCATCCCTCTTATTGGTTCTGAAAACCATGAAAATTTAACCTCAATTTACAAGTGAAAAATCTCAAGAAATATCTGCAAAAAATCAATTTTTGAAGAGTGTTGTAGCACGTCTAAAGGATAGAGTGCGAAAATGTCACACATTGTTGGAAGGCCACAATGAGACACTGTCACACCCTGTGTGAAGGACACATCGCAACATTGTCACACCCTGTTTAAGGCTAAAGTGAGACACTGCCTGTGACACTTGTCAGATACACAGATTACACTCTTCAAAACTTCGAGTTTGCCCTGGCTTTTCTAGTTTGCTCCAAGTAGCTCGGCTCTGATACCATGTCAGTGTTTCATGAAAACATGCACATGATAAATAAATAAATAAAGTACAAACAAATCTTATCAAGAAAAGGACAAGAGATTCAATATGGAAGAATGAGAAAATATATTCACTCTACTCCAACAAGCTAATCAATCATGATACAATGAATGAGTGATATACACTCATATAGGAAAAAATTTCCATAATCAGGAAAAGAGAACAAGTAGTTATCCTTTCTTAGGAATTCATCCATAATAGTGATGTTCTAAAATAGAAAGTCTAAAATAAAATTATCTCCAACAAACTAACACATAACTAGTGAGTCGAAAATAGAAATATTTCCAGTAATTTGAACTTTTATGGAAATGAAATATACCTATGGAGACAATGCTAATTCTTATACATGCATATTGAGTCAACATATCTATAAGAGTTAACATTAATTAAATTTTAATTATCCCTATTTCAATTATCCCATTACAGGAAGACTAAGTTTTACACGAAGGGAATTTGAAGGAAATAAACTAGTAATTAAACTTGAGACTAGATTAGAACATACAATGTTTTTCAAAACTAAACTTGCATTTTCAGTGTAAGTTGAACCATGGATTTACATTATGAGCGTGGATTTACCTTATCATATGTGCTAACTCTCAATTCTTTTATCATTCCCATCTCAAGATTCATTAACTCTTATGCTAATATACATCCAACATATGCTCGGAAATCCATCCAACAATCTTAAGTCTATCTCACCTTTGGCATGGACTTGCTACTTTGTAGCTACCCTTGTTGTTTGTTGTATTTGGAGTATTCACCATTTAATCAAATTTAGGGAAATATATTGGTAATTTTAGGGAGTTCACGGTTGCTAATTATTATGAATAGGAATCTTCTAACATATCAAAAATTTTGAGGACTCTCACTGAAAATTTGGTTCAAAATATCTCAACAGGACTCTTCAAACATCTCAAAATTTTAAAGGACTTTCAATGAAAATTTGGTTTAGAATATGGTCGCTACTTTTGCTAGAAAAATTCAAAAGGCATAATAATTTGAACCTTCACTCATATGTGTCACATGTGTAGTATAACTAAATTTTCATTAATAATTAATATATGTAATCATCAATATTTTTAGTTGACCATTATGAAGGGTGTGTCTCTTCACTAAAAAGATCTATATAAGGGTGGTCATTCATTGATGTAATACAAATTGGAATAATATATAATAAATATATACTTTTTATTTCTAGTCCTATTGGGTTCTCCTCAAATTGGCATCAGAGCCAATACATCCATTTCTCTTTTGTTCTTCTATGTATAAACTAGTGTGTGTAGAGTTTGTTGTGCATTGAGAGCGATTTCTCTTCCGTGTATAGATTTTTTTGAGTAGATACTTGTGAGCAGATTTCATATAGACCATTGTGCATGGAATGTAATCTCTCTTCTTTGTATAGACGATTTTGCATGGTTTTTTAGTGGATGAATTTTCTTGTTAATAGCCAAGAAACAATAGAATTCGACGTAGGTCGTGTGGTAAAATAATAAGTGAGCAACATCGTATCCTTAGAATCACTAATAAAAGTATTCATTGGATTAGCAATCACCTATGTGAAGGCTATGAGGGTGTGAAACAAAAAAAAAAAATATGAATAGGAAGAAGGCCAGACATGTGAAAACATGTGAATAAGGAAGACTAAATACAAGTTAAAAAAAAACGTAGACGTGGAATGAATTTTTTTTCTTTATGAGCCACTAAAAAAATCCAAGTGAGTGAAACTATATTCAAGAGAGGAATCCCACCACTCACCTCAACTAATATATCTTAACATATATACTTTAAAATATTTAAAGACATTTAACCTTGAAGGTGTAGCATTAAAAATCTATTAAAGGGAACCATGAGAAATTCAAAAACTTCAAGGAAGGTATCAAGTTCCATAGACAACACGCCATATAACACAATCAATGCATCACCTAATAAAGAGTTAAATGATGAGTTAAATGAATTAAAAGCCTCATTGGTTGTAACACCCTCAACCACCCAGGTTGGGACACATCACACATCCAAAACCCCTTACAAGCTCTTATCTGCAGATAAGGTGATAGTCATCCTCTCTTAGATGGTTTGAACCCTTTATGCCCATGAGAGGAAATAATGAATCTTATCCAAAAAATGAGTTCCTCCTTGGAATACATTAAGGCCAAAAATATTTATTGCATGCCTTAGAATTGACACTTGTCACTTTCAGAAGTAGCTTTATCCACTTGGTGACTTGTTCCCTACCTAAAAAACTTAGGATAAAATAAATATCCATAATTTACATTTTTCTGAAAATATTATTAAAATATTCCCTAAGACTTAAGTCCCCCTTTTCCCTTTTCTGGTGGAGTTCACCCCTCATCTCTTTTTGTCTGATTTTATTTCGCCTAGTGATGTAATAATATTAATACTTGAATATGATTACCTTTACAAGGATAGGCACACTATTCTATTTCTGTCCCAAATCACTAGCCTCATAATCACACAGCCTCTCCGACCTCAATACATATACAACCACACACACACACACACACACACACACACACATATATAACTCATCTCGGTGCACACTCCCATGTCATCCCTGAGCAATTACCCAAGTGCATGCAACACTGTGAAATGTGTGCACCCTTCCTTTGATTTGTAGCCACACAGACTTACCCAGGTGCACACATCATTGTGAAATGTGCACACCCTTTCTTTGATAACAATTCTCCACAACATATATTTCTTAGTATTAAATTTAAATTTCTAGAAAAAATTGTGAGCTTTAGGCTGGGTGATAGCTTCAATCACAAAAGCAAGCTTCGATTTCCATGGGTGAGCTAGGGGGTGGGGAGCCAACTCCCCCCCCCCCACCAGATTCAGCTGAGGAGGCCTTTTGGAAGCTTATCGCTCCACAGGGCTAGAAAGCAACAATTCCCTTGGTCCCGAAGTTCTTAAAGAAGTTGGATTCAATACCCAAAATCGCTCTGTCAGAGGAACAACCCATCAAGATCACTCTGGCATTAGCAGAAAGAGGCTTGGTTCACCAATTTATGGGGCTCTGGCCCTCAGCAAGAACCACCGATGACAGGATCCAATGGAATTGGAGGTCGCTAATCCAGATCAGTGTAACTTGTTATCCAGTAGGAAGAGACTTCTTCATCTTCGAGTTCATTTTGAAAGAGGACTAAGATCTCATCTTCAAGAGTGGCCCATACTTCATGGGGACATAAGGCCTATACTTCAATAGATGGATGCCTAACTTTGACCCCTCGGTAGACGTTTCAAAGGAGGTGTCAGTCTGGGTTTGTTTGCCAAATTTTCCAGTTCATTGCTGGAACTACCAATCTCTACAAAAAATCGAAAATGGTCTGGGTCGATTCATAGACAAAGCAGACAAAAAACCCCATTACTCTTGCACAAGGATTTACGTGGAAGTGGATCTTGAAGTCAAATTTCCAGAAGCCATCAAGCTCACGGTGGGTGCATGGCATCATTTTCAAAAACTAGATTATGAACAGTTGTCGTTCAAATGCAGAAGTTTCCATGAATATGGCCATTTTCAAAGAAATTTCCCAAAGGCCCAACCTTCGGACAAGGAGGAAGGAGAAGGATGGAAACATATCAAAAAATGCAAAGAAATCTTGAAACCAAAAGAGAAGAAAAATGCAGGCTCTATCGCAAACCCTTCATCCATTCCTAAAGATCAAGAAGCACAAAAAATAGATCAATCTTTAGGCAACAAATTTGAGGCCCTGGAATTATAGGAGGAAGATCCAAAGGAGAAGGGAAAAGGGGATGAAGCCTTCGATCCAGCATCCCCTGAAGAAACTCCCAAGGAAAAGGTAGCAGAAGAAGAACATGTCAACCATGATTCAGACTTTGAAGATGAATCAGTTGATGGAGAAGAGGAAACAAGCAGCTCCCAAGCCACACTGAAAAAATCCCCCAGAGGAATAAAATAAAAAAATAAGGAAAGAGAGGAAAAAACCTACTTGGATGTCCTGTAAGGGTCCCAAAAAACACTAAAAGGAATAATAAACACTTGTAATGTAAGAAAGAGAGGCCAAGCTCTAAAGGGAGACACCACTTTCTAAGCAAGTAAGTAATGAAATTCGCCTCCTGGAACTGTAGAGGGTTAGGCAGCAATCTAAAAGTAGAATCTTTGAAATATATCGTTTGCATGACAATGCCTGAGATCCTTCTAATCCAGGAGACAAAACTGGAGGACTTCGATCTCCTCCAAGCAAGCAAAACCTTTTGGAAGAAAGGCCAAGGAAGAGCAGTGAGTGCAAGAGGTGCCTCAGAGGGAATCGACACCTTCTGAGATAGCTCAAAGTTCGATTTGTAGGAATAAGAAAGTAGAAATCACTGGATCTTCACCAAGATCCTCCACAAAGACTCTGATCATCAAGTCAGCATGCTTAATATTTATGTGCCATTTCTCCATTCAAAGAAAAGGAACTGCTGGAACTCCTTAAATTCCTTCTTGAGCTTTCATAACCCCAAGAATATCATAATAATGGGGGATCTCAATATTACACTCTCTCTAACGAAAAAAAAAAATGGGGCTCCCTGGTGAGAGATCCAACAAGAGAGTGGGTGGAAGACCTCATCCTAGATTGGGATTCAAAAGATATCAAGCCAGCCAAAGGAAAGTACACTTGGGCAAATAAATGGTTGGGCCCGGGTCACATTGGAGCATGCCTAGACAAGTTCATTGTCCAATCGAATTTCCTGACCCTCGCTTTAGTGGCCATCTCAAAAATCCTACCCCATTATGCATTAGATCATAAGCCTATCCTCTTGGATCTCTCTTCAGAAAAAAACCTTGCCCCATCCCTTTCCGGTTTAGCCCAAACTGGATTCACCAAGAGGGATTTTAGGAGGTCATTTCCACCGCATGGAGAGAGCATATCCAAGGATCCCCATTCTATGTGTGGGAAGAAAAACTGTGAACCCTCAAGAGATCCCTAAAATGCTGGGCCAGACCCATCAAGTCCCCAATTTCCAAGAGAAAAGACGCCCAGGAAGCCCTCGAGAATCATCAACTGGCCCTGGAAGAGGCTAATGTAACCCAAGAGTTGCTAATCCAAGAATATGATCTTCAAAAAGCACTTCATTGTGCATGTAGAGAGGAGGAAGAATAATGGCATCAGAAATCCAAAAGTCTCTGGCTCCAAGCTGGAGACAAGAATATGAGTTATTTCCACAAGCAATCAGAATCCCAGAAGCACTTTAAAGTGGTCACCAAAATCGATTTTCAGGGGAAATAAATAAAAGACTTTGAAGGCATAAAGTAATTTTCACACGATTTCTTTAAGGACCTATACTCAGCTCTAGACAAGGCCAACATTGATCCCAATTCCTACCCCTTGTCTCTAATCCCCTAGTTAGTGAAGAATGAGGACAATTTGAATCTTACGGTGCCAATACAACTACAAGATCTCAAGAAAGCACTGGATCAGATGGAAGTGGACAAGGCCCCTAGACCTGACAGATTCATAGTGCACTTCTACAAAGCCTATTGGCCAATCATCAAGGATGATCTACTAAGAATGGTCTGGAAATCACAAAACTGTCTCAATATCGGGAGTAGCACCAACTCATCTTTCTTAGTGATGATCCAAAAAAAAAAGGGGTGAGCAACTTCAGTAGATTCCATCCAATCTCCCTATGCAACACATGCTACAAGATGGTAACCAAAATCATCGGCAACAGGCTGAAGAAAATTCTTCCTGACATTATCCTAGAAAACCAAGGGGATTTTATCGAAGGTCGCCAAATTCTAGACAATATAGTGTTGGTCCAAGAAGCAATCCACTCGATATGCCAACGCAAAGAAAAAGTTATGTTTATTAAGCTAGACTTATCCAATGCCTTTGATAAAGTTAGACATGATTTCATTTTCAAAGTAATGGAGAAAATGGGATTTTCCCAAAAATTCATAAACTGGGTTAAAGCTTCTATTTCATCTCCTTGGATCTCCCCATTGGTGAATGGGAGATCCGCAGAATACTTCCAAGCCTCCAGGGGCCTAAGCCAAGGGTGTCCATTGTCTTCTCTCCTATATGCAATCCAAGCTTCAGTTCTAAGCTTCCAGTTGGACTACTTCTGGCAAACCCATTCACTACCGGGACTCAGAGTGGTGACAAACGTCAAAGACATTAACCATGCAAAGTTTGCAGATGACACCCTTCTTCTTGGACACTACTACATATGGGTGGATTATTCCATGAAATTTTTCCACGTTTCCACTAGTTTCATCTTTTTTTTTAAACAAGGTGATATTTTCGTCGATATTGCCACAAAAGTTCGTTGCAATACCCACAAAAATCTTATTTTAACCTAGTCTGGATTTTTGTGGCAATATTGACGAACTTTCATGGCAATATCGACAAAATTTTTTCCTATCTCATTGGTTGGTGTTAATGCCTAGTTGACTATTTGATCTATATATATACGTGACTTTAAGAGACTTTGCGACACAATTTTTATAGTTGCGACACTATTCTTGGCTTTTGTTTGAGCTGTTTATTTTTTCCATCACCCACCGGTTGAACAAATCCAATTCTCGATCTACATATCTTGGATTTC
>ML777338.1:49070-77477 GCA_009831015.1 Picea engelmannii | reverse complement strand
TTCTAAATGCATCATAATAATAATTTGAAATAAATAAAAAGGGTGAATTAAGAGATCAAGGGTTATAGGGGTTAAGAGTCATAGTGTATTAGAAGGGTCAATATATTATGATGTTACTATGTTCAGAACCATAATGTATTCATGTTTTAGTGTGTTTGAGGTCACACTATGTTCATTGGCGGTGATTGTTTCAGGAGTCATAGGGATCAGAGGGTATACCATGTTCAAGTTGATAGTGATTGGGGACTATAGAGTAGTTCCTGGAATCCCTTCTTCCCCTCATCACCAAGGATGTATCCATGACTATGCCCAGAAATGAGGATCAAGCCATCCAAAAGGAACAATTGTACAATATTATTTATTCCCAATTGGGGTATCTCTATATTATCCTTCCTAATGCCCCCAAGTCTCAGTCAGGTAACAAGGATGTATCCATGACTATATCTCGGGGGCTATGAGTTAGGAATTGTATATATATATATATATATAATGTAGCTCCCACTCACTATACAAATAAAACAACATACAAAATTACACTCACCACTACACTCCCACGCAGATTTGGAGCTCGCACTCACCACTACACAGGAGCATTCCAATTGGAGAGGAGAGGATAACACATGGATTTGAGAGGCTAGGGCACACGGATTGGAGAGGAGCACACACGCAGATTGGAGAGGCTAGGGCACACCGATTTGCACACAGAGTGGAAGGGAGAGGATGACTAGAGAAGGAGGATAAGGAGGGAGAGGCACACGGGAGGAGGCTAGGGCACACAGATTTTCACCAAAGGAGGGCACATGGACACGGGAGGAGGGCACATGGATTTTCATAGGAGGAGGGCACATGGTTTTGCACCAGAGGAGGGCACATGCACACGGGAGGAGAGCACATGGATTTGCACAGGAGGAGGGCACGCGATTTTGCACCAGAGGAGGGCACATGGCTAGAGGAAATGATTTGACTTCTTTCTCCTATCTCTTGAGTGTGCATGCTAATTGTTTGATGAAATGCTTGATAGAAATTCTTGATATAATGCTTGATGAAATGCTTGATAGAATGCTTGATGAAATGCTAAGTTATCCTTTTAAAATGAACATAGATGGTTTAAAAAAAACTAAAGTCTTCCCAAACCATCACACTATCATGTGATGTGGAGACAACATGCATGAAGACAATATAGGAAGGTGGAAGATGATGTGTTAAATTTGTGTGAGTAGGTTTGGGGTGTGGATGTGAACAACATTTTGAGGTTTGAGACAAGCATGGGATTTTTCATGAAGAAAGTTAGACTAGTTTGAAAGACCAAAGTATTGTTATATTTGGATCTTTCGTTTCCCTGCAATCCCAAAAATAGAATCCAATTTAATGTGAAAAAGGGTTTTGAAAAGAGAAGTGTCCATAAAAGTCTAAGAAATGAACCATTCCTTTTGTAAAAAGCATTGTTTCAAAAGTGATTCAAGAAGGATGAGTTATTCTCCTTAGAATATCAAGCATATAAATCAGACCCAACCTTTATCATTCTACAAGTGGATGATCTCTTGGAAAGACTAACTCAGTTTTATGAAGACAAAGAATGGTTTATAATGGACACCTTACCTGGAATAGGAGTATAGGCACATCCAAAGAGTGGATACCAAGGCCATCAATCATGAAACATAATATAAGAGATGTCATGGGATGAGTTGATTCCTTAGATGTATCATATGCAGACCTCACAGGGTACATTTATTTGGAGACATAAGACAAAGGATAAGAAAGGACAGTGCCTCAATGGGTTCTTTTGTTATAAGGACTATTAGGTCATAGAGATAGACAATATGGACCAATAAATAGTGAGTGTTTATAATGATGTGAACCAATATATAGAAAAATACAACAAGAAAACAAAGGTTAATGAAGACATGATTTATGTTATCACTCTGTAAATTCCCAGAGGTTTTTGTGAGGCAAGAAGAAATTTATCAGAGGTAACCTTAACCAACCGCTTCAAAACTGGGAGCTAGCCCTACCAGTTTCAGTGAGGGATCTCTCTGTGATTTTTAGATTTGTTTGGATTTTCAAGATTTTAGGCTAGTTAGAAAGAACATAACCGAGTTTTTTGTATTGTTTTTAAATGAAATGGTTGAACATCACTTACGCTTCAATTGGGCTATGGGGTCTGTTTTAAAAAGATAAAGGTTAAAGAAATATTTTATAAGATTCATTTTACAGGGCGAGATAGTGCTAATGCTAGATTCTTTAGGAATAAAATGGTGTATTGCTGAAAAAGGTCAGATATCAGTTAAAAAAAAAAGCATTTAAGAATTTCTTTGTTATAACATCAGAAGAAAAACATTTAAATCTATAAAATATTAAGAACAGAGTACACAATGGCAAATTATGCAACTTTAATTTCTTTTAAAGATTATATTTAGAAAGACAATATGATAACTGAGAAGGAAAAACCTTTACGCAGACAGAGGAAACTTCACCAACAATTAACACGCAGGAATCCTATGAAACTTCTCTTTGTATTACTGGAAATAACCTCTTGTTAAAAATTATAGCAATTAGAGCTTACTTGGGTGTAAAGATCAACAACAACTCAATACTTCTATGTTGGAAATATTTATAATAAAAGTTACAAACGACCCTGTCATTAATGATCAGGACGTGATAAAGTCTATGTCTAAATAACTAGCTAACAAGATGCAGAAATATAGTAACTGATGATGGGGTTTCAAATCTCTCATGTTGATTTCAGGGAAGACCGTTGGTGAGTCAGTCAGATGACTTTGACTATGTTGGACACTAAGTTGGACGAGGCTTTACCTTTACTCAATCAATTCACATAGCTCATCCCATATTTGTGTGCCTGGGATGGTAACTTTCAATAACCGGCGGTAGAATTCGTCCATATCGGTGTACTTAGCAAATGTCTGCTTGATGAGAAAGATGTACTTGATTTCGTGCTATATGTTGAGGTCATGCTGCAGAGTCTCCAATAATGATTTGCCCGTGATGCTTCCCTGTATCCCTGAAAAACTTGGAACTGTCTTTGGCCATGGTGGCTATCTTTTTCTTGTAATCAGACAAAATCATTAATTTATCCTTTAGGACACGTAAATCAGGAAGACCCTTTTTCTGTAAGGCTTCAATCTTGCTAAAAAATCTCTAAAATCCAATGTCCATGTTCCAAGCCTTTTCCTCCAACTGCAACATTAATCCCTTTTTAGTCAACAATCTTTTTACTTCGAGGATAGTCTATGTTCTGTCTTCGAATTTCAATTATTCAAGCTCTTCTTTGGTTTTTGAGTTCAGAAACTTGATGATCTCGTTGGCTACTAAGGGCATTTCATCTAGTTCTCTTCTTATCTTGTCAATGGCCTGCCTGCTCTTCAACGCCAAATCATGTTGTTCAAACATGATTTGCACCATGCGACAAATCTTGTTTATGGAATTAGAGATGTCTGTCCAGATATTTTCCTTAGCCTCAGCTAATGTCTTTCCTACCACTGTTTGTTTCTGGAGTTGTTGTATTTTTTTCTTAAGCTTCTCTATTGTTTGTCTCTCAACATTGTATCTTATTTGGAAAGAAGATTTGAGTTCCTGGAGATTTTCAACCTCCCTTTTCAACCTATTAATCTTTGTTTCTTGCATATTCATCTCCTCCATGGACTTTGATAGCTCCATAGTCTTTTCCAATGCTGTCAATGGAGTTGTCGATGGAATTTCCACTGTGGTGGTCGTTGGAATAGTTGTTGTACTAACTTTAGCCAGGGGAACTGCATTCAATGGAATAACTTCCATTGGGGTTGATTTCTCCTTCTCTTTAAATAACCTTTCCAATTATACCTCCATTTCCTTTATCTGTGCACTCTGCTGCATGATCAACTTTAGCGATTCCTCTTTCTCATCTTTTTCTTCAGCTATTTCTTTGGTTTGTGAGTCTTCTGTTGGTGGAAATTTCAGTTGTTTTCTTAGAGATGCAATGTCAACATTATTTTTATCTATCATCTCCTTTGCCGATTTTACATTTGAGGGATCATACCCAATCTTGAGCACCAACTCATCTAAGGATTTTACTCTGTTGTATTTTGCAAAAGAGGATATCTTTTCTAACTTCAATTGGGTCTGAACATTGCTTAAAGATACCTGTAACTTTGTTGTTGTAGAGGAAGCATGTGCCAATGGTGGAGAAAACAGTTTCTCTATTCTGTCTATGCAAATCCATCTGGTCAGCTGGATGGACTTGTTTGGTGTCAAAAACAATAGTTGACCTCTTGTAATCAGTGATCTCTTTGGGTTGATACACCTGTGCTTGCAGAAATTCCAGATGCATTCTCTCTTTGTATGTGTCAAAGGCTGAAAAAAATCAATGTTGTGATGTGGAAGTTTGCTTCCAAAACTGAGAGTAGGTGTTATTAGTCAGCATCTGGTTCTTCTTTTTAATCATATCATACTTTTCAAAAATGCTTACAGGTGCAAATCCTTGTGGAGTTTGGGTGGTCGCAACTATATCTGTCTACTTATTTGAAGAAGGAAGGGACACCACATGGTGGTCTTCCTCAAATACTTGGGAATAATGAGACTCTTCTTCACCAAACTTGTGAATTGCATGAGTGGTTTTGGGTCTTTTGCTTGATTCCTGAAACTCCTCTGTTGATAGCTTAGTGGTTGAAGGAGAGGAATCCTTTCTTGGCCTTTTTTCCTTTTGTATCTAGGGAGTGGTAGTCAGTGAAAAAGAGACTGAAGAAGATTCTTGTCACCACGGGGTTAGGAAAAACCACTCAACATCAAAAATCATGAATTTTTCTTTTCCTTTCCTTGAAACTAATTTGTAGAAATGAAATATTATTTTCAAGCCGAAATACGTCCAAAGTAAAAAATAAAAATAAAAAAAATATCCAGTCACCAGATGATACTATGAATTATAGGGTTATAACACTTCCAATAATTGGTCAGGAATTATTTCTTTGATTAACCTTCGTCGTTGTCTCCACTCATGAATGTGATCAGAGATATGCACGAAGTTGGTTTGACCAAGGGAAGTCAAAATTTCAGTACTTGTCTCGTAACAGATGGGTAGTTGAAAGTGTGTGAGAAAGGCCATGGCAAGGGAGTTGAAATCTTGAAAAGAACCTCGTGGAAGATCAATGTACCACTTGGATGCTAAGCCTGTAAGGGTGCACTGGAAGAGACATAAACGTATAGAATCATCCATTAATCTCTTTGATGAACACCATAAATGGAATATCATCACATGATTATTTGGGTTTTCTCCAGGTTTACCGTCAAACTTTGGGATGTCGAAAAGTAATTTAGTAGGAATCAATGGCCAAAAAGGAAAGTGCAGCATGGGATCGTTGGTCAACAGAGACAAGTATGGCAGATCCAAAGTAGCAAGGAAGGGTAATTGTCGGTTAACCTGAGGGTGATACTGGTGTTGCATAGGGACACCAATAGGGCCATAAACTGGTTGAGATGGGTAATTGTATCTAGTAGACCCTCCTACATATGATTGTTGTTGACTAGGATAAATAGAATTTGATGATTTTTTAGAAACATTCATGAGTGGGGGGAAACCCAGGGGATTCTGAGGGGTATAAGGCGGTTGATTCGATTGCAGGGGATAAATAGTTTTCCCTTGAGGGGGGTAAACAGTTGGTCCCTGTGGAGGATACACATTATCCCCGTGAGGAGGATAAACATTAGACCCTTGTGGAGGATAAAGTTGTTGTCCTTGAGGACCCCAGGTGGGATTTGGGATGCCCGAATAAGGTTGTCCATAAGATAGTCCGGAAGGAACAGGATTTGACACTCCTCCTTGTGGGTTATGTTATGATTTTCCCCCAGCGTAGGGTTGATTAAACATGCCTCCTGAAGATACTCCCTAGGATTGTGAAGGGTTTACGAAAAAATAAGGTTCCCCCCCTGCCATAGGTGGATTAACAATCAGGGCTTGACCAGTAAAGGGAGGTTGTCCTGCAGTTGATTGTGTCTATTTGGCAAAGGTTTGCATTCTCTGGTGTAAATATGTTCCAACAGGATTCTGTGAAACATGAGGTGTTGTAGAGTGAAAAGGTGTAAAGGTGGGAGTAGCAGTTGAAGTGCCTTGGGTATGAGTAGAGGTGATGAATCCATCATTAATATGGATTTGTGCTGACGTAATAGCATGATCAATGACCTGTTTGATGGGGTGATCAATAGTTTGACCAGATGGTCCTACCTCAACAGCAGGAGTGTCATGAGGATAAAGAGGTTGTCGAATGTATTCAAAATGATCATAAAGATCACGTCTCGATGGAGTCCTCCATACAGAATGAGCAGGTGTGTGATGTGTATCTACTACGGTAGTAGGACGAATGGGGATCCTATAGTCATCACCAAAAATGGGTTTCGTGGATCCCATATATGTCTCGGTAATTGATCTGAAAGGTAAACCTGGGACTTCTTCTTCTATAATGTTACTGAGCAAGTCCAATTGAAGAAGGAGTGGTTCAATAGGAGCTATTGACACAGGTTTAGTGTGAGGAGTGGGATTTTCAACCGTAACCAAATCTCTTTTCGAATTTTCTAACCTCTCCATGGTAGGTGTTGGTAGCCTTCTTTCGGAGGCAACCCTTTCATTCTACATTATCAGTGAAGACATTTATCATCTACAGGTTCAATTTTGAAGAACTATTAAAACAACAACACACGCTAAAAAATCAAGAAATACCAACAAGTAAAAAAACCTTCTCTCAATGACCATACTAGTTGGTGATGAAATCCAACATCACATGATCAAGTCAAGAAGGGGCTAGGATATGGATGGGGGGAAAATTTATGATGGCGACCTTCTTAATAGACTTATGCCTTAGTGCAAGCTTCCACACAGTAATCGTGGATTTACCCTCCAAGGAACCCAAGTGAGTTTTACCACCATCTATTCCAGGTACAGTGAAGACTTCCCTTCATTGTCACCTTGTTTAAAAACCCCAAAGATTATGGATACTAAGGACACCAACTCGTAGTTAGCCCCTGGGCAGGGACAGTCGACAGTCCAATCCAAACATATAGACAGGATAATAAATCTGAAATCCTTCGAGAAAATTGAGGACAAGTGGACTGATAGAAATCCAGAGGACCCCGAATGGATTCAAAGTTCACAAAGCACCAAGATCAAATGAATACAGTTGGACCTCAAGAAAAATCCCCAATATACAATATGACTACTACGAACGGTTAAACCAGGGAGGGATAATCTTCATAACTCTCCTGAATGTGACCTCGTGCATAACCCCCGTGTGAAAGGGGGATCCCAGAAAGCTTATACAAAAATTGGATTTTCTCTCCCTATCACAAGATGCTAATGTTTGGTTTGAATTCTTTGGAGAGTTGCACTCACAGCCTAATCCAAAGTGCTAATCCTAGTCTAATGTTGGTGGAAGAATCTAAAAAGAAAATTTTCTAGATTGATTTTAATTAGCGTTAATTTTGTGATTGTTCTTTATTCGGATGTGAATGAGAGTGAAACTGATGACATTACGACTCAATTCCCAAAAAATCATAAAAAAAATGATAAATAATATTTTCTTTCAATGAATTTCCATTTATGGGAAGGAGAAGAAATTTTCCTTTTCACTATCAAACACAAAAATGCAAAGACTTCATGCAATTTTTCTCAATCAAGAATCCAATTCAATGCTAAAATATTCAGAAAATGATCCTAATATCCAAAAGCCAATCGTGAAAATATATCTCTTTGTTTAAATATGAATTATAATAATCTTTATTCAAATCTTCTTATGCCAACCAGTTTCCTTTCTTTGAAATTTGTAAGAAATTGGAAGCAAACATTATATAAACAAAAAGCACACTCTCATTATGATCAAATAAGAAGCAAAAACAAAGCCAATTTTTCAAAAAGAAAATCAAAACTTAAACAAGAAGAATTGCTTGGAAAGATAACTCAAAGATCAAATGGAACAATACATAGATCAATGAACCTCCTTGTAACAAATTTCATACAATCAGATAAACAAGAAAGTATTAAACCAACTCCCTATCTCAAAGAGGAAGAGTGATTCCAAAACAAGGAAGAATGATTTAAATATATTTTAAAAACCAAACAAAAATCAAGAAAAATCTTGGAAATCAAATGGTTGCAAGACTTAAAAAAGACACATATTGATAGAAATAGTCCTGAGCAGGATAAAAAAACAAAAAATTACACCCAAAAGAAGTATCCCAAAAATTTTCAACAGAACAAAAAATCGGTGCTCTAGTGGTAAAGGCACCAGAGTGTTGCAACGCTCTGTAAAAAACTACAGGGGACCACTATCACTCTGGATGTAATGGAAAGGGAGCGTTGGTTTTTGAGAATGAAGAGTTTTGATCCATAAATCAGACAACTCAGGAAAACTTAAAAAATCAATGTGTGTAGAATGACTTCAAAACCAACAACACATCTAAAAACCATAAAAAAACAGTGAATAGAATCTAAAGGAGGGAAAAGACTAAAACAAGACCAAGGAAGGAAGCCAAAACTAAAAGCTTCGATCCCCAGTGGAATTGCCAATTTCTATTGTAGAAAAATTCCCCTGCGGACAAGTGAATTCCCTCTTGGATCTTAGACCCCTATGACCAAGACAAAAAAGTGCTAACTTTGAAAACTGAATTTCCTTTAAGCATAGTTAATCTATTCAATAGAGAAGAGGAAGAAAGTATGAGTACCTTTTTATGAAGTTTGTCCTCGCTCAGCCCAAGTTGAGATTGATCTCCAAGTCCTTTAACAAGTCCTACAATCCAATAAACAACAGAGACAGAACATACTTCCTATTCTACCATGATCATTTTAAAGTTATTTTTATCCAAAATACAGGCTCATGAAAATGTACACAATCTTGAAGGAAACATGCCAAGAAAATGTGTTAATGAGAACAAAATAAGGTGCTTACAAAGTGTAGATGCAGATGTAGCAGCCTCACCAAGCTCTCCTTGTCCAACCCCTTGCTCGAATGATCCACAATCAAAATGACAATACTTTTCACTGATTATTCTCCTCCTTTCACTATGATAATGCCTCCTTATATATACTTTGATAGGCTTAACCACCTTATATATTATTGGGATGATTTGAGGATATTACTCGATCAGTTGTGGAACTCTCCTTAGATCCATCCTTGGACTTGGATTTGAGCCAGACTGACTCAAATATTTATCAGTTGTCTTTAGAGATAAGGGAGATTTGTCCCCATGATTTTCTCAACAGCTCGACGATCCCTCAAAGTGGGCCACAGAGAGTTGCAACACTCCATGCTAAGAAGGAAAGGAGCACTAGCACTCCTTTCAAGTGGGTAGGGGAGCACTGATCTCCAAAAACACTTTTATGATGGTAATTTATCAAGGTAAAAGTTTGTACTCTTCGTCAAATGACATATTTCCTTATTTTAACCATTTTTAGAGAATATATCAAATGTTCTTATGATGTCATCCACGATGCAACACATGTGAGATCACAATATGATTTCTGCGACACTTGTGACAAAAAGTGTGACACTTGCGACACTTGTGACAAAAAGTGTGACACTTGCAACACTTGCGATAATGAAAATGAGACATCATCGAAGTGAGTAATTTTGACATGTAACACTATATGAGAAGATCTGGTTGATATATCAATGATAGCAATAGTGACAGGTTACAGTTTGATGATTAGTTATAGGTTGATGTGAAAGTGACAGGTTACAGGTTAATGATCAATTAAAAGTTGATATGACAGTGGCATGTTGATTATCAGAGACAGTGACAGTATCAATGGTAGTGACAGTTTGGTCTACATTTATATTTCAGGGTGGAAGGAAGGGGAAAGGAAAGGGGGTTGTAGCCTCCTTCTGGTTGGTGTTGGAGAACACAGGGAGCTGGAGCTTCCTTGAGGTTGGAGCCTGAGAATAATGGGGTTGTAGCCTCCTTCTGGCTAGAGCCAGAGAATTCAGGGAGTTGTAGCTTCCTTCTGGTTAGATCCTGTAAATAGGTGGTCGTATCCTCCTTCTAGTTGCAACTGGAGAATTGGGAAGTTGGTGCTTCCAATGAATGTATTATTTTGATATATAAGAAAATAATTCCATGGTTTTCTACCATTTGGGTTTCCACATAAATACTGGTGTACTGTGTTTTTGTGGATGTCTATTATGCTCTGTTGATTTATACTACTCATGATATATTGATGATATTAATGATTAGATATTGTGGTTAAAAGTGATAATACATATCTCATATTTATTCACCCCCCCCCAAACTCAGTATTCCAACACAAAATCCATTGCATTCAAAATTATGAGAACAAGATATTACTGGCCTTTCATTTTCAAAGATTCTTTTAAATTTACAAGGGCCTATGATAAATGCCAATTTTTTTTGGCAACGAGCAATTCTTTTCCTTTCCCTTACAAAATGTTCTTCTTGATTTTCCATTTTCAAAATAGGGTTCAGATTTCATTGCTCCTATCAATCGTCCATCCTAAGTGGATTGAAGTTGTACCACTTAAGCATGCATAAGATGAACATGCTATTTATTTTCTGGAATCTAACATCTTTTCTCATTTTGGTCTTCCTATTGAAATTATTTCAGATAATTAACCAGATTTTATTTCTACAAGATTCACTCAATTTCTTAATAAATTTAGAGTGAAACATTTTACTTCTTCAACCTATTCTCTGCAAGGAAATGGGAAGGTTGGGTCCCCTAATAAAAATTTGATCAAAATTTTGAGGAAAATCATAGATGATAAACCCTGTTAGTGGCACACACTGCTCATGTATGCACTTTGGGCAGATTAGAATACCACTAAATCTAGAACTGGTCATACTCCATTTCAACTTTTATATGGTCAGGCATCCATTATGCATGTTGAACTTGAAATTACTTCTCTTATATTATAATTACATGATGAAGAATTGAATAGGACATATATTTCCCAGAGAATAAATTCATTGCTATCCTTAGAAGAACAAATAAATCATGCTCTGAAAAATCTTCAAAAAAGGCAACAATCTATCAAGAAATATTTCAATTAAAAGGAAAAATCAATTGTCTTTGAAGTTGATGAGAAAGTGCTACTCTAAGATTCTAAACATGATAATAAAGGAAAACATTCTAAGATCCAAAAGCTTTGGCTAGGTCCCTATAATATCACCTATGTCTGATCTGAAAATAGAAGGCTGACTTGTTATGCTATGCAAGCACCCCTACTTCATTAAAATAAACTTTACAGGACCTTGCTTCATGTGTATAAATATGCAATATAAACTTATGTGTTAAGTTTTATGCTTCTTCCTTTATATGTGCATGTATCCTTTTGTAAATTCTTATGCATGAGGATATGTTCTTTTAGATGGTTAAATATGTGCTTGAAATGAAAACACACCAACACAACTTGCAGCAAATAAACCATCAAATGCACAACAAGAACAACATGATAAAGGAGTTCACCCCCCTCCGGGCTACATCTCCTTGAGCCTCCATAATGGACTTGGCTCTCTGGGATTAATTAGTCAAAAGTTMTTTTACAAGATTCTTCTCAACTCCAATGGAAAAACAAACTATACCATTGAGATCAGAACACATAAAAACCCCAAAAATGACTAATAGAACTCTGAAAACGGATCATGGCTCATTCGGGCATGACCTCTTCTACATGTGGCCATAAGCTTCCCTGAGCTTCTCTTTGGAAAAAACACCTGTAAAAGTCCTCAAAAACCTTTGAAACCTGTCCCAATGTGTTCAGAGCATAGCAATTAGCCAAAAGTGATATTTAAATCATAGAAAACAGACATAGGCTCACCAAACCATGTCCTCCATCAAAGAGGGCTGAAAGCTCCCTGAAGCTTCCTGAAACTTAAATGGTGAAAAACTTGCTGAAGAAGTCTTCAAATGGCTGTGAAAATGGCACCAATGGATCCAGCATGTCCAAAAACCCCTAGCTGGGCTTTTACGGCACCTCAATCGGCCAAACGATGAAGAAGTTAGGCCTCCTCCATTTTCCTCCTTCAAGCTTTGCTGGAACTGGCTCTACAAAACGCACCTCTGTGTGCATATGAACCTGGAACACGCTCCCAAAACGCGTTTTAACCTAGCACCGAGTGCAACCGTGCCAACGGTGTAAACCGTAGGACGGTTAGGGCGCCTCCAGCCCCCAACCGCCTAACTCTCGGGCATATGGCCATAGAACCTTGGGCTTGGCGAAAAAGTGGTTAAGTTGGTTTGTCAACCGTATAACTCCCGCGCATAAGAAACCACCGGTCATATGTCAAACCTACGGGTTATATAAAATACCCCATGCATATTTAACCATTGGTATATATATGGTATGTAATATATATATTACAATACAACCGCGCGAACACACTTTGTAATATGGTTATATAATATAATATAACCGTTTATCAAACCGCGCGCAAATATTAAACCGGTGCTACATATACATATATGTTTAAACACAAAACTTTGTGGTATTAACCCACGCACGCAACATAATATGACAGGGTCATATGCTGATTCAATGGAACCACGGGTCGGGGCTTAAGCCCCGGCCCACCCCCCTTTCCAAATAACACAACTTACCAATTTAAATATAAGTCGGTTGACTTCTATAACAAGGAACACCGACGGGTATGTTGGTTAGCGGAGTCTAATGAAGACTTGGGCGGATATGGGGGTCACCGGTTTGAATCCGGTTGGCTCCATTCAATTTTGATAAACAAACCAAAATGAACAAAATGAGGGGGACACGTGGCGCCCATGGATTGGGCCATGTGTCCTCATATTATTCGCCAACATCTGGACATGTGTCAACATCCGATATGCCGAAAATCATCCAACTAAAATGTGCCACATCACCCCAACTTCCATGTCATCATGATGGTACGACCCTACCACGTGGCCGTACGGACTGTACAGACAGGTACAGTCAACATTTTTTTACCTGTTTGACTTTCCGAACAGATCGCTATATCATTCGCTCCCGATGTCCGTTTGAGACGAAACAAATTGCATTGGGTTTGTGACGACGAGGGCTATGCTCATGTCCAATTTGAGGCAATTCCGAGAACATCAATTTTTGGGCTAAAATTTGACCCCTGGTCCAGATTTTGATCACACCTTCCCACTGAAAGGATTTTGGACCCACAAAAGCTTATATGTCTACTTTCAAGTCATATCAAAATCTCTTCAACATTCACTTGAATACTCTGACATGCCTCGCACTGCAAATAGCTCTGTCCTTCAACCACTGCTCTCTGCCTGCTGCTGACCCACTGCTCTCTCTGTGCTTGGAAGATTGCCAACCTTCCCACTGAGAATCAAGTCCCTCTTTCGAACTCTTTGGTTTCAACAAAATCAACTCTCCAATGGCTGCAAAACCTCCTGCGACATCTTATCACAGGGCAAGAAAACATCAATCTTGAAAAACAAATCATACAAGATTGAAAAATGATGTCAACAAAATCTTTTGTCCTTCAAACAAACTGTTGCATCCTATACTTTTCCAAAGCACATGGCATTTTCAAAATCAACTTTCAAGTCAATAAACACCATTGACTAAACACAAGTCGAACAACACGATCGACACAACATAGTCGTCAGAAAATCATCTACACCAATCGAGACTCATCTAAAATATCATATCGACCTTTCCATAAATGCACACATAACACTGAAAAGTGCATTTACAATCAGAAAAATGCAAGCGTTACTTGCTTAAGAAATCCAACCATTTCTTACCAAACCAACTGAACGGTGACTTTTTCTACAGAACATCGTCCTCTTGTGAATCATCTTGACTCACATCAATGATGGAATCTCCACTTCCATTCTTGCCAATATTCTTATCCAACTGCTTCTGAGGCTGTGGACGAATAGTTGGATGCAACGTCCAACATTGGTCAACAAGATGACCCCGCTTCTGACAATGAGTGCAAACCTTTTGCATCTTCCTTTCACGCTGCCTTTGCTTAGAAAGTTTCCTGAAAGCGGCCAATCTTTTCCAACACTTTGAATCTTGATGGTTAAACAAACCACAATATGTACAAGGATTCTTTCTTCCAAATTTATCATGCTTAACATAATCAAATGCAACTGAATGATAAGAAGAATTATACCTTGAACATTCACCTTTATCGCCTCTGTGAGGAGGTGAAGCTGAAGAGTTACAAGCTCTTCTTTGAAGACCATCAACAGTGTTCTTGTCCTCATCACTGTCACAACTACATTTGCATTCATCTTGAACACAAGCTTTGCATGCTGAAGGGATCGAACTTTCAATAAAAGTTCTTGAACTTTCACCTTTAAAACCTTCCTGAGGAGGTGAACTTGAAACAAAGTTTATGCTTGTAGTTTTTCCCCTTGTCTCCTCGACTTTGGGATTATAACCAAGACCACAAAACTTAGGTCTTTCTTCAATGACAATAGGCTCAACAATGCCTTGTGCATGCTTACCCAAACCTTTACCTTCATAGCCCATTTTAAACAACAACTTGGACCCTATTCCTCTCATGTGACTCTCGAAACCACCAAAACATTCATCTTTAGAGGAATTAGAAGATAAAATAACACTGCATACCTTATGTTCATGCATGTACTTTGTAAGGGTTTCCCTTGCCTCATGGAGTTGATTCTCCATCTCATGCAACCTTTGAAAAAGCTGGTCTTTCTCCTGCTTCATGGCCATCAACTGCTCTTCAAGGGAAATTTTATTATCATACATATAATTCATCAAATATTTTATGGTTACCAACTCTTCTTTGGATAATGAAAATGTATGAGAACTATCACTACTTGAAGCTTCTGCCATCTTTGCAAACTTCAACACAAAACTTGCACAATACCAATAGCTAAATCTCAAGCTATTAATGGCAAACACATGAGCGAAACAAACTTATGCTCTGATACCACCTGATCTGAAAATAGAAGGCTGACTTGTTATGCTATGCAAGCACCCCTACTTCATTAAAATAAACTTTACAGGACCTTGCTTCATGTGTATAAATATGCAATATAAACTTATGTGTTAAGTTTTATGCTTCTTCCTTTATATGTGCATGTATCCTTTTGTAAATGCTTATGCATGAGGATATGTTCTTTTAGATGGTTAAATATGTGCTTGAAATGAAAACACACCAACACAACTTGCAGCAAATAAACCATCAAATGCACAACAAGAACAACATGATAAAGGAGTTCACCCCCCTCCGAGCTACATCTCCTTGAGCCTCCATAATGGACTTGGCTCTCTGGGATTAATTAGTCAAAAGTTCTCTTACAAGCTTCTGCTCAACTCCAATGGAAAAACAAACTGTACCATTGAGATCCGAACACATAAAAACCCCAAAAATGACTAATATAACTCTGAAAATGGATCATGGCTCATCCGGGCATGACCTCTTCTACATGTGGCCATAAGCTTCCCTGAGCTTATATTTGGCAAAAAAACCTGTAAAAGTCCTCAACAACCTCTGAAACCTATCCCAATGTGTTCAGAGCATAGAAATTAGCCAAAAATGATATTTAAATCACAGAAAACAGACATAGGCTCACCAAACCATGTCCTCCATCAAAGAGCGTTGAAAGCTCCCTAGAGCTTCCTGAAACTTCAACGGTGAAAAACTTGATGAATAAGTCTTCAAATGGCTGTGAAAATGGCACCAATGGATCCATCATGTCCAAAAACCCCTAGCTGGGCTTTTACGGCACCTCAATCGGCCAAACGATGAAGAAGTTAGGCCTCCTCCATTTTCCTCCCACAAGCTTTGCTGGAACTGGCTCTACAAAACGCACCTCTATGTGCATATGAACCTGGAACATGCTCACGAAACGCGTTTTAACCTCACACCGAGCCCAACCGCGCCAATGGTGCAAACCGTAGGACGGTTAGGGCGCCTCCAGCCCCCAACCGCCTAGCTCTCGGGCATATGGCCATAGAACCTTGGGCTCGGCGAAAAAGTGGTTAAGTTGGTTTGTCAACCGTATAACTCCCGCGCATAAGAAACCACCGGTCATATGTCAAACCTACGGGTTATATAAAATACCCCGCGCATATTTAACCGTTGGTATATATATGGTATGTAATATATATATTACAATACAACCGCGCGAACACACTTTGTAATATGGTTATATAATATAATATAACCGTTTATCAAACCGTGTGCAAATATTAAACTGGCGCTACATATACGTATATGTTTAAACATAAAACTTTGTGGTATTAACCCGCGCACGCAACATAATATGACAGGGTCATATGCTGATTCAATGGAACCACGGGTCGGGGCTTAAGCCTCGGCCCACCCCCCTTTCCAAATAACACAACTTACCAATTTAAATATAAGTCGGTTGACTTCTATAACAAGGAACACCGACGGGTATGTTGGTTAGCGGATTTTAATGAAGACTTGGGCAGATATGGAGGTCACCGGTTCGAATCCGGTAGGATTCATTCGATTTTGATAAACAAACCAAAATGAACAAAATGAGGGGGACACGTGGCGCCCATGGATTGGGCCACGTGTCCTCATATTATTTTCCAACATCTGGACACGTGTCAACATCCGATATGCCGAAAATCATCCTACAAAAATGCGCCACATCACCCCAACTACCATGTCATCATGATGGTACGACCCTGCCACGTGGTCGTACGGACTGTACGGACAGGTACAGTCAGCATTTTTTTCTAGTTTGACTTTCCGAACAGATCGCTATATATTTCGCTCCCGATGTCCATTTGAGACGAAACGAATTGCGTTGGGTTCGTGACGACGAGGGCTATGTTCGTGTTCAATTTGAGGCAATTCTGAGAACATTGATTTTTGGGCTAAAATTTGACCCCTGGTCCAGATTTTGATCAATGTCATTGGTAATAATTCTTACTAAAAGACATGGAAGTGAGATTATTTGTATATACTATGAATGGTTCACATTTGAAGCATTATGTCGAACCAGGGTGATTAATGAATTAATTCTCTAATGCTTTATGTATATATTTATTTTTTATTTATTCCTTTTTTATTTGTACAGTTTAATGTTCTTCTGATTTTATTTCAGTTTTTTTTCTCTTTCATTTTTCTTGATTTTTGAGTCAGTTGGATCATTCAAGCCACCTATCAAGCCATGTTGCACGCAATTTTTTTTTGATTTGTTTGAAAATAGTATGAACAATATAAATAAATGATTTACTCAAGTTTGTATCACTACATATGTAGTCCCTGTTTATACCTACAAACTCTTTGTTGAATCTTGATGGGATTTTTTTCCCCTTTTTCTACTTTCCCTTTCTTCCCTCCATGATATTTTTTTTGCAAGAGTATATTAGAGAAATTTTGACAGTTCATGTCAACAAAGTACAATTCTAGCAAAACCATATATTCAATGTTCTAGCCCATTGAAAATTAACTACCCTGAGGAGTCACCATATGTTAATTCATAAAAATATCAACAACATTACACCCTCCAAATAGTGTCAATGGACAATTATTTTTTTTTATTATCTATGACATTAAATAAACAACTATAGGTGGGACCCTCTAGGGAGAAAGAAGGGATTTTTTTTTCAGAGAAAAAAAAACTTTAATATTCAATATGAGAATATACATGTTGCAGTCTTTCATGTCAAGCCTCTATAGGCTTTCTTCAAGAACTATACAGCCTATGCATCTAATCTACTTCAACACAAGCCTTTGTAGGCTTTTTCAAAAACTTTTACACCATGTTCAAAATTAACATAAACATATACATCCCTACGTGTCCAAAAAAAGAAAAGCTTCTTCAAAGACAAAAAAAAAAAATAAAGAAAGAAGGGATGTTTATTTTAAAATATTCTCGAGATAGAAGCACTACCAATCCATGAAAAGGTACATAATGGGTGGATATATTTCATACAGTGATAATGTTCTCTTCTTTCAGTTTGATTATGAGTGTCAACTATTATTTAGTTGCAAAAGGAAAAGAAACATTGTGCACAAAAAAATTCAAAATCCTCCTATTTTCATATATCCATAAATTTTATTATATGATGGTTTCTCTCATGTTGTGAATATTATAATTCATAAAAGATTTGGTTAAATATTTTATCAAGGATATATAATACATGGACCAAAACAAGATACGATGGTTGAGTTACTAAAACTACATGGTATATGCAAATATTGTTCAAATTATATATGAAATTGAGTTCTATGGTTTACCATAAAAAAATTTGTGCAATTTTCATAGGTCATTATGTTTCACGAACATATATATATGATTAGTATCGGGCCTATATGGAAAAGGTGGCACATTAGGCATATTATATATGGTATAATATATATGAACTTAACATTGATGTTAACGACCACCATTTTGTGTTGCTTGGACATTTTGGTTGAGATATAGGCATCATTTATGTGGTTGATCCATTTCAAATGTGGTTTAAATAAAATATGTGAAGTTTTTGGGATATCATTTAAGTCGGCAGCTAATATGGCAATGATGATGTGGTGAAATTCACATGTGATTTCTTGCACATTTGGAAACCTTTTTCATATGTGATTTGTTAATAATGGAAGTTGGAATATGAGGTGGATTATAGAGTTAATGTGGTGTTAATATTGAATAACTTGATGCCACCATGCATTCAATGCATAGGACATGGGAATTCACTCGCTAAGGTATACCATCTTTGTGCTGAGGTTTTGGTATTTCATTTTGGTTTTGAGATGTTAGAAGCTACTAGAGTGACACTCCTATTCCAAAGCTTGACCGTGGTGGTTTTGGTAACTGTGGAACTGGTTTTTTGGAGGCATTTGAAGTGATAAGAAAAGGTATGGCACTTTATCTTGTATCCATTAGACGCATATTCTTTTGCATTGATAATTTTTGAAATGGCTCTGCTTGACTTGTTAATTTCAGTGTGTTATTTATTGTCTTCTTCTCGATTTGGTTAGGAATATCCTGAAAGAATTGTCTATATTTCATGGTCATTTGTTGATTAAAATAATTATGGTATAAAATCATTGTTTCAATATTCTCATTCCAACTCTATGAGATTTGTGTATTTCATTTCTAGTTTGGATCTCATATAGTACTGTTGCATTCTAAAATAAACCTATGTTCATTTTGTTGTAGCTAAGTGAAAGTAGGGAAAGTTTAGGGTTGTCATGTTTATTGGTTTTCTTTTATAGGTTTTGAACCCATATCCTTCAAAAAATAAAGGCCATGGTGTACCCATGCTCGAACCTACATGACTAGAGTAGTGGATTTTCAAGAAAACTTGAATTTTGTTTTTGGGATAAACCCTATCTTTGATTTTGACCCAACATATGAATGTTGGTTATGGTTTTTGTTTTTGTGTTTCCTAACCCTATATTGAAATTCATGTAGATGTTGTTCCAAGACCAAACCGAGCTTAATGAATCTTGTATGTATATGTGGAATTGTTCAGCCTGATCCTTCATAGGTCTTATACAGAAAAGGTCGAGTATGAGTTACATCCTTATTAAGGTCAGTGTAGATATTATTATGATGTGTCTTAGATACCTGAGATCATATCTATGTTATTGTCGATGGTTACTTGTCGCTAAGTTTGTATGGATGATATTGTTTCCTAGCTTCAAATCTTGGTGATTATGATGGACTTTTGGGTCATTTGTTTAGAAATTTTGATGAACCAAGTTCGAGATATTGCTTAGAAATTATAAAACCTTGCATCATGTTTCAAGCATAGGTTATACTATTTGATTGAGAGATATGGTTGCAATAAGCATTGTTTTCGACGTGTCTATCATTATTTGCATAAATGGTTGAAGGATAAAAAGAAAAACTAGGATGACAATGACTTGGACATTATATATATATATATATATATATATATATATATATATATATATATATATATTGTTANACTTGTCTTCGGCATAGGGATATCCGGGTCTACAAGTTGCACGAGAAGCGCCCGAGCGCAGCACACAGAAGAAATCCATTTCGGGTCCAGGGCAAGCGAGCGAGCGCTCCAGTATCAACATTCAGGATGTATTCAAAGAATCAGATCAGGAGTGGTGAGAAATTGCGATTAGCAAAGTTTCACTAAGATTAACGCAATAGATAGCGCCCATAGCATGTTCAGAAATGGATGACAGCCATTCACCTGAAAGGGCACGTGGCACAAGATCTGGTCGCGTCGTCTTTTTGGCAATCGTGAATGCAAAGGGTGAAGGTTTTATGTCTTTGAACATCGTAAAACCCCAAACCCTGACAGCACAGAAAGCGATGAAGCTAGGGCCCGCGATGTTAGGAAGCATTTTCAGCCGTTCATTCGAAGGGGACACTTGGCGGCAAACTAAGCCATCTCGACGTTTTGCCCATTGCGACTCCAAGACGAAAAATGCAGCTCCGTTATTGTTCCGATGCACGCGGTGCCGGGAGAGTCCCAGACCTGGGCCCACGATATCGTCGGGAGAATTAAGAGCTATTAGATCTAGAGGGACGCATGGTGCCAGATTAAGACGTCTCGGCATTTCTCTCATCACGATTTCGATCAGCAAGGATCAACCCCTTCATATTTGTGAACGTCGAAAGCGCCTTGGGAATAGGCACGTGGTCACAGTCCATGGTCACTTGGAGGAAGGAAGGAGATGTGTAAAGAAGGCTAAGGCGTCAAGTTCAGTTACAGAGGGGATTGTCGCGACCTCCTGGCGCCATCAGATCTAATCTCCATATTGTTTCTCGCCTGGAGTAAATGACGGCAAAAGCGGGTGGTTGAAACCTCCTTTCATTCATTAAGTGAGGGGACGAAGAGTCTGGCGAGTCGCTTGCTCGCAGAGGTCTTGTGTATCGATTTCCTCAAAGAATCCATGCCGAAGTCCTCAACTTGACAGAGAAGTCTGCACATGCTAGCCGAGCACTTAATGGCTCAGCTACCCTCCTTACAGGAGCCATGCATAGTTAAGGTGGCACTTAAAGAAATATATTGGTACGAGTTTGACTAAAGGGACACCAAGCCTTGAGTGACTGGGCATGCCTCTGTGAGGTAAATTTTCCTGAGTATATATATTCAATTTTTGTATTTTGTAAGCATCGATGGTTGAGAAAAGATCCCGAATGTAAGGTTTTGATGAAGCGCTAGTCGCTCTGGTTAATGTAAAAGGAATTTGAGATTTCTTACTTTATGGATGTCAGCTTCCCTTCCATTTCTTTGTTTACTGTGTTAGAACAGCTTGGAATTGGAGGATCCAGTCGAGCTGTGACTATTATAGGATGGTGTAGGTTGGATCACTGTAATAGTCACATTGTTTCTAATCAGTTCTTGTGATGTTCTTAGCGCTGAAACGACTTGGAATTGAAGGATTCAGTCGAGTCACCCCTTAGCTCTTTGAAACTTTGGACCAAGAGGATCTTGGCCTCTGAGTTTTTCTTCATCAAGCTTCTGAAGGCCTATTGCCCGAGGTAGTCTTGCTCACCCTTCTCACAAGTCTTCCATCTACCACCCTTTAATCAACTTACTGACAGAAGTTGGATCAAGACCTCCCTTGCTTTCTACATACGAGGTCTAGTTTCCTGAGTTAAAGCTATATTATCTTGAGTCTTCACCCATCCTATCACCCCATTAAATAAACCGTGACATAAAAAACTGATGGGCGTTGGGCTCTGCTCCTACAAGTAATCCAGGGGTGACTTCTAATGCTAACATTTCTAGCACCGTTGCCGAGGACGAAGTTGAATATTTTCCCCGGGATTGAACGACAACGATTCAGTGATTCTGAAGGTGCATCAGATATCAGGATTATCAAGATTGTTGTTGTGCACCTGGTGACTCTATTGTGACGACCCCACTGGGGTGAACCTGCTGATTTAATTGTGGTTTTCAGAGGCAGGCATACGTGGTCTCACCCACAATTTCCTCTAGCTACGCCTGAAAAAGATCCAGAAGTGGTGCTCAGAAAGGGAAAAGCCTCTGAAGAAGAAGCGCCCGCCACCAAACCAGGTAATCCACCATATCCTTCTGTGGGAACTCCTTTTTCTCCTCCTTAGTCTCTTGACAGACCTATTTCTGAAGTTTCCCGTTTCCTAAATTTCGGGAGTGTTCCTGTTGATTTTTCCTCTCCTGGTCCAGGACCCGAGGGACAAGACCTTGTCACTCCCCTCTCCCCTGAAACTGTACCTTGGCATAGACCCAGAACCACAGAAGATTTCCCCACTCCTATCTTTACTACTCCTGTGCAAAGAGAAGCACTCACTGAATTGAGCTTGTTAGACTTCTCCTTAAATCCCCTCTTGTTTCCCACTCTGCTTTGGGACTCATTCCCAGTAGCCCCTTCGAGAACTCCTTCTCCTCCTAGTTATCCCCCACCTAATATCTCTATGGCTAGTGCTAATCCCCCTCTGAATAGAATGGACGCCATAGTCACTGCCAGATATGCTCCCTTAGTTCTACCCCATCCTATGAATCCCCTCCCTACTGGAGATTACTTGAAATACATACCCAAGTTCATCGGGGAAGGGGATGTAACTGTAGAGGAGCACCTGGCTTCTTTCTACAGTTACGCAGCTAGCCTCAACATAGAAAATGAAGATGTATGGATGAGAGTCTTCGTCCAGAGCCTAGATGGCGAGGTGAGGAAGTGGTTTAGAGGATTGGCTCCAGGATCTATCACTGGGATTGAAGCTCTAGATAGTGTTTTCCTGAGGCAGTGGGGAGATAGGAAGGATTTCATGTATTACATGACAGAGTTTGGGTCTTTTAATAAGATGGATGGAGAGTCTATGTTTGACTTCTCCAAAAGATTCAATAAAATGTATAATAAAATCCCTGTCGAAATAAAGCCTTCAGAAGCCTCGGCCAAAATTTCTTATGCTAGTGTGTTTGGCCCCGATTTCTGCCTGTTGTTGAGAGAAAGAAGAGCCACCTCCTTGGCTCAAATGCAACATGCGTCCATAGAAGTGGAATATAATGTATTAGCAGCTGACAAACTGAGAAACAAGGCCGATGCAGACAAGAGAAAGGGAAGGTCGGAAGCCTCAACTTCTGACCCATCGGTGCCCCACCCTCATGTGGATGAATTGACCAGGATGGTGAAATATCTGTCTGCAGAGATGGAAAGGATGAGGATGGAAGGGAGGCAAGCATACAAAGGCCCCCAAAACACTGAAAGGGGAGGAGGTTTCAGAAGGCCCAACAATATCACTTCACTGGCTATGCAAAGGGAGAAGGGAAGAGACAGAGAAGACCAGAAAATTCAGCCCCCTTTTCAAAATAATTTTGTGGCCGAAGGAGAAGAAGGGGAAACAAATGTGTTGGATCCTGAAATCCATTGCTTCGGGGACACTCCTCCTTTTCCTCATCTCACCCAATCAACATACAAGGAGTCTCTCATGGACAGTCAGCTAAATGAACTGAGTAAGGGAGACAAGACTAGTGGCGGCCAAGGCAGGTATGATCTGTGGTCCAAGAAAAAGAGTATAGTGCCCGACATTCCTGAGCGGTCCACTAGAACAGAAAATCCTGCTAATGAAGCAACAGACATTCACAAAGGTAAGAATACCCAACCCCTCACTCCCATTATCTAGAGTCATGTTCCCGAAATAAGAGAAATCCCGAAGCTCTCATCTTCTTTTAATTTCGAGCATGAAATTCAAAAAATCAGAATCCCTGTGCCCCTGACAGAATTGATTAAACATGAAGGGTTCAAGAAATTCTTCTCTGAGCTTTTACAGTCTGAGGTCTCATGCCTTCCCACATACTCCATCAATTTACAATATGAAAAGCTTGCAGTTATTCTAGGTCCTATGGTAGAAGACAGAGATGATTCATCCCCCCCCCTTCTACACCTCCTTGAACATACATGAGAAAGTGTTGCATAATTGCCTCATGGATTCATGGGCTTCTCACAATCTCATGCCCAAAACTTTCATCGAATAACTAGGACTAGAAGTCACCCAAGCCTATCATGACCTCTATTCCTTTGACTCCAGAAAGGTTTAGTGTCTAGGAGTTATCAAAGACCTGGTCATGACCTTGTTTCAGCTGCCCATGAAAAGTGTGGTCATGGATATTGTAGTGGCCGATGTCCCCCCCAAGTTTGGTATGTTGTTATCAAGATCTTGGATAAAAATACTGGGGGAAACCTTGCAAATGGACCTCACATACGCTACTATCCCAGTGTTTGGGGGAAAGCATAGAAGACTATACAGGGAAACCCAATTGGCCTATATAATCAATGATGAGGCCAACCCTACCAACCATCCCATTTTCGCCTTAGATACTGACCTAGGTTCCAGTGTACTTAAACTCACTCATGCTCCTGAACCTCCTCTTGAACTCAGAAAGTAGCCCACCATTTCCCCTAAATTTCCTCCTTCCATCACCCCCATCTGGAGAATGTTCTTTGATGGAGCCTCTTCCAGGGAAGGTGCTAGAGTTGGGGTGGTCTTTGTGTCACCTGCTCAGGAAATCATATCTTTGTCATACAAATTAGAATTTGAAGCTACCAATAATCTGGAAAAGTATGAAGCTCTTTTCATGGGGTTAAGGGCCACAAGGGAAATGGGAATTCAGGAAGTAGCAGTGTTCGGAGATGTAGATTTGGTGGTCCAACAGATCAGAAATGCCTATCAGGCTAAGCATCCTTGACTCAGAAGCTACATAAATGAGGTGTGGGACTTAGTTGACAGTTTCTTCTCAGCATTTAACATTTCTTTCATCCCAAGAGAGGAGAACATAATGGCAGATTCCTTGGCTACATCTGCAAGTAATTTCAAAGTATCCTTGCTGCCTAAATACAGATATGATGTAGAAGTGAAATACAGGCCCTCCATACCTGACAACGTTAAACATTGGAGGGTATTCGAGGATGATATCGAGATCAAGAAGTTCTTGGAGACAATCAAAGAATTTTTCAGAGATGCACATCAACCAAGACTCTGTCTCTGAAGAAAACCTTGGTGGGGGTAATTTTCTGAATAAGATTGCAGAGTGTAACATTGTGCAGCTGCCCAGTAATCATATTCCAAGGGGACTAGTTCCTTTGGAAAGGATTTTTTATAGAAATGATGTGTCATTAAAGGGAGAAACATCGAAGGATGACACTGGTACTATTCGGTTCAACATTGGGACTGAGAGTGAGCCCAGGTTTGTCAAATTGTCAAGAAATCTGACAAAGGAGCAAAGGTCTAAATACATTGGACTTTTGAGGGAATTTGTTGATGTTTTCACTTGGACCTATGAAGACCTCAAAACCTATGACACTTATGTCATCGTGCATAAAATCCCATTAAAGGAGGAGGCAAATCCATTTAGGAAAAATATGAGACAGATCAATCCTATGTTGTTGCCTATCATGGAGAGGGAAGTGAAGAAGTTGTTTCAAGCTCAGATCATTGTACCACTGAGATACTTAGAGTGGGTGGCCAACTTGGTGCCAGTAAGGAAAAAGAATGGTGAGATCCGACTCTGTGTAGACTTCAGAAACCTGAACAAGATCTCACGAAAGGATAACTACCCCTTACCAAAGATGGAACATATACTGCAGAAGGTAACAGAAGCCTCCAGGATGTCCATGATTGATGGTTTCTCTGGCTACAATCAAGTCTTTGTTCTGCCTAAGGACAGGGAAAAGACAACATTCACCACTCCATGGGGCACATTCATGTATGCCAAGATGTCGTTTGGATTAATGGACACAGGGGAAACATTCCAGCGTGCCATGGACATAGCTTTTGTTGGGGAAAAGAATAAATTCATGGTCGTTTATCTAGATGACATCAAAGTGTTCTCAAAATCTGATAAAGAACACCTTCATCATCTCAGGAAGGTTTTCCTGAAGTGTAGAAATTTTGGCATCTCATTAAACCCCAAGAAATCTCTGTTCACCATGCAGGAGGGAAAGTTACTGGGCCACATAGTATCAGCAAAAGGAGTCATAATTGGCCGCAGCAGAGTTGAGGCGATACAAGCCTTATCGATCCTGAGGTCCAAGAAGGAGGTTCAATATTTCCTTAGTAAAATTAATTTTCTAAGGAGGTTTGTGCCTAACTTTGCTGAGGAGGTAAAGCTTATAACATCCATGTTGAAGAAAGGAAATGAAGTAAGGTGGACCCCTCAATCGCGACATTCCTTTCAGAAAATCAAGAAGGCCCTGACTGAAGCTCTTGTGCTTATCAGTCCCGACTACTCAAAGGATTTCCTTATTTTCTCCTTTTCCTCCCCTGACACGGTGGTTGTTGTTCTATTACAGACAAATGACATTGGGCTAGAGCAGCCTATTGCTTATTTCAGCCGAGCATTGAGGGATGCTAAAGTCAAGTATGACACTATGGAGAAGCAAGCCTATGCTCTAGTAAAATCTCTCAAAGCTTTTAGAATCTACGTTCTGCAGTCAAAGATCGTCACCTATGTCCCCTCATCTTTTTTTAAAGACATTCTTATTCATCCTAACATAGACGGGAGAAGGAGCAAATGGATAGCCAAAATCCTAGAATTCGATCTAGAAATAAGGCCCACCAAATTGATCAAAGGTCAAGGTTTAGCCAAGTTGTTGGATGAAGAAAACTACCAATCTCTGGGGATAAGTTTCATAAGTGAATGCTCAGGAATTCCACAAAGTCGGTTGTCTGAAATGGACCCTCTAAGAGAGCCCCCATTAGCTCGATTTCCTTGGTATAAGGATGTCATATACTTTCTACAAGAGTTGCGGCCCCCAGACGGCCTGCAAAGGAACAAAGCATAAGCTCTGAAGCTCAAGGAAATCAGATATTGCCTGATCAATCAAGTGTTATACTGGAAAGATCCCCTGGGGGTGCTTTTAAAATGCATGAGTCCACAAGAGGCCGAAATGATGGTGGCTAAATTTCATAGCGGCCTGTGTGGAGGGCACCATTTCTGGAAAGCCACAGCCCATAAAATCCTCAGGGCTGGATACTACTAGTCTACCGTGTTCACTGATGTCTGCAAAAAGGTCAAAGCCTGCATCAAATGTAAAAAAATTGCAGGAAAGCAGCAGCTCAAGTCTCTGTCATTAAATCCGGTGGTGGTTTCAGGACCTTTCCAGCAGTGGGGCCTAGATTTCATTGGGGAAATTCAATCTGCTTCCAGTGGGCAGCACAGATGGATCCTGACTGTTATAGATTTCGTTACCAAGTGGATTGAAGCTATCCCTACCAGGAGTACTTCCCACAAGGTAATCATTGGATTCCTGGAGGACCTCATCACAAGGTTCGACTGCCCAAATAAGATTTTCACTGATAATGCAACCACTTTTGGATCTGAGCCATTAGTCAAGTTCTGTGAATAGTTCGGCATCAAACTAATTCACTCCACCCCATATTATCCACAGGGAAACGGTTTAGCAGAATCCTCCAACAAAAGCTTGATAAGGATCATCAAAACGCTGTTGGAAGACAACAAGAAGGCATGGCATTCTAGATTAAAATTTTCTCTATGGTCCTACTGACTGACCACAAAGAGATATATCGGCGTCTCTCCTTTCCAATTAGTCTATGGGGTAGAGGTTATTTTCCCTTCTCATTTAGCCGTTCCTGTAGCAAAATTCCTCCAGAACCATCAGGAGGAGCCCGATGACATGACCAGAAAGATCCATCAGCTAGTGGAGGTCCAATAGGCTAGGGAGCAGACAGTGGACAGAATTCAGGACCATCAACAAAAAATCAAGTAGGTTTTCGATAAGAAAGCCAAGAAAGAGCAGTTCCAGATAGGAGACCTGGTGCTGAAATGGGATGCTCCTAAGCAAGATAAGGGAAAACAAAGCAAATTTGAAGCCCTATGGATTGGGCCTTTCAAAATCTTTGAGACTTTTGCGAACTCGAGTATCACGAGTTGGGAGGCGGAGTTCTTTGCACTTCCAAACCCTGAGTTGCGAGATCACGAGATAGCAAGGTCGGTCCATTTTGCAAGCTCGGGTATCGTGAGCTGGGAAACAGAGTCCTTTGTGCTTCAAAACCCCAAGATCATGAGATCGTGAACTAGCGAGGTCGGTCCATTTCGCGAACGCGGGTATTGCAAGCTGGGAGGAGGAGTTCTTTGCGCTTCAAAATCCTGAGTCGTGAGATCGGGATTCAACCTGAACCGTCGATCACAGGAAGATCTGGACCAATGGCCCACATCGCAATCTCTGGTGTCGCTAGTTGGAAGGACAAAGGTCCTTGTCTCCCAAACCCTGAATCACGAATTAGCGAAAGGCAGGAAGGATAAGGGTGCGGTCACGACTCTTGGTCGTGCACTGTGAGAGCTCATGCTTGGTGCTTGGAAAATCCAATTGAGCATTTGTGGGGGACCTGTGTGTTCATTTAGAAGGGTTCTAGTTTGGAACTAGAAGAGCCATTTCGGCTCCCGAACCAGAAGATCCTGACTGGGAGGTCGCGCAACCCTGAGGAGGGATAGGTGGTATGCATCACCC
>ML777337.1:843950-878465 GCA_009831015.1 Picea engelmannii | reverse complement strand
CAATATTATATATTTACTTGTAACAATATGTAATTCATGATAGTTTTAATTATTAGTAAGATCAAGCTTTATGATAGTTTTATTTATAGTTTTAAGCCCCAATGATTCCCCATATTTCTTTGATGTTAGATCATTCTTTGTATGTCATTCCTTTGTACTAAGTACTAATGTATAGTTTATCCAAGATTTTGTGTTGATTTCATTTATCTTATTTTGGCTTTGTTTTTCCTTAAATTTCTTGTTTTACTTTATTTATGAAAATGCACCACACTAACATACTTCAGTACATATAAAGGGGTTGGATCTAATGGTGAAGATAAATTATTTTTTCATCAATGGGTAATGTTAAAATTTTATGAGGGATTTTTCTTACGAAATTCATGGACTCACCATGAACTATTGTATGAATGTGTGGTTGCACCCAAATGGATTATATTTAATAATATCATGACCCATGCACATAACTCTATCAAAGCCCACCCCCATGTTGATTAAATCCAACTTCCATTAAGAACTTATGGGGAAGAAGGGGGGGGGTGAGAGATAACTTGGTAACACCCTTATTCTATTCTTAAGTGTCTCAAGGTTGGCTAAAATTATTTCCTAAATAAAAACATACTTAAGTAGAAATATCATAATTATGTATTCTTTGTGATAGTTTTGACCCCTCTAATAAACACTTCTACAACCTATTTGATTTTGTTTTCCAAATTTAACATTCATGGGAGTTCACCTCTATGCCACCACTACTGCACATCACAAGTAGATTATGTAACATCCCGCTCTTGCGAGCACATGTTATTGAATTATTCTTTGAGGACACTTGAATGCGAGTGATCTAGTTTTAGTATATGGTTGTTTGTTCGCTTATGGATTCTTATGATGATGTTGATGGATTATGATGTTATGTTAATTAATACCTTTGTATTGACATATGCTACTGACTAGTTTCCCTTGAGTGTGCAGGACACCTGACAGATTGAGGATGTCGATGGAATGAATGGACCTCCTTGGACTCCAGATTGAGTCATGGAGTGGATTGTATTGTTATGAGTATTTCATTTATGCATATGTGAGATATGATCGATTATATTATGATGTTGTTTATAGATCATTGACATTGTTTCATTTTCATTGATGGATGCAGGCTCACAATTGCTTTCTAATCTGACTCACATAATGAGTAAATGGGCCATGCATACCTGACGCAGTACGCACCACCCAAGCACGCCCGCTCCCACAGGACCTTCTTCTCCTCGGCCCGAAGAACTCGAAGGTTCTTCTATTTCCCTACCGGGAAATCTGCACCCATAGCAATCTTCTTCCGAGGTCAACCAAACCTCGCTATCTCGTGAGTTTGTGACTCAAGCCTCCAAACTCTTCCTTTCAAATCTTGCGATACCTGATCTGTGATACGGGTATAGCTCCTTCCACATGCAACCGTGGGCTAGGCTTAATTGTTAGCGTCCCTCGCAATCTCGCAACCTCACGACCTCGCCGGTTGAACCGTCGAGTTTTCACCCTCCAAGTTCACGAGTACCCGAGATGCGCGATCCCACCTTATACTCTGCCACGTGTCCACAAGAATCTCGGCCCCTCGACACTTCGCGACTCAACGTCCACACAAGTCTCGGCTCCTCGGCACTTCGTGACTCACGAATCCCTTGTGACACTTGTATTCCACTCGCGCTCCTCTATGGCCCACACTGCTCTAGCTGTCGGGATATCGCTGTCTTGCGACCTCGCGATCCCCGTAACCAAACTCTTGAACCTTTTCTTGTGAGGTCCCAAGATACGATCCCTCTTGCAGATCCAACGGTCCTCCCGCGATCCGGATCCAACGGCTATCCTTCCCTTGCTACTCGCGGCCTCGCGACTTTGAGTCGCCAATGTTTGGCTCTCAACTTGCGAACTCTCGAGTTCGCAAGATCACTCGATCTCTCGCCACCTGTCCTCCTCAGATGGGCGACTACGATCCTCTCGCTCCTTCGTCGCCTCGCGTCCTCGCGCCTCATGACTTTGCACACCCAATACATGGACCTCTACCTTGTGGGCTCCCGAGTTCGCGAGATCACCGATCTCTGCCACCTGTCCTCCTCAGATGGATGGTTCTTAGCCTTCTCGCCACTTTGCCACTCGCAACGCTAACGGGTTTCCTTTTCGGTCCTCCAATACCCGAGTATGCGAGATGAGGATCTCCTTACACGCGTCCTCCTCAACGAACGACCCTGATCTTGTAGGGATATCGTGTCTCACGATCTCGTTGCTCTTGCTACACAACTTTTCGGGCTTCAATTCCCGAGTCCCCGATACAAGATACCACGTGTATATCTGACGGTTCCTATGACTTTGAACCAACGGCCCTGCCTCTCCTGAGCTTCAAACTCCTCGGACCCTCACACCGTAACCTCCTTTCACTTTTGCAAGATCCAACGATCCTCGGAACTTCGCGAAATCTCCTCAGAGGATTTTGAACATCCGATCTTTCTTGTGTAATCCACGAAATGAAAGAAGTATCTCCCCAAGAGATTCTTTCGCCACTTCGCCAACCTGCGACACTTCTTTCTGACTTCACGTCACACTGATCTATGCTGGTCTTCAACGACTCAGAGGCCTAACCTTCCTGAGCTTTGTTAAATCACTTCGACCTCAACGAGGTTCTTTGCACGCACTCCTTGCGGCAAGCCTGCGAACACTTCAATTGTTCGAGCTTCTTTGACTCTGCGTATGCCCGTAGCAGCAGTCCTTCAACACTTCTGCTCAGTTTCACGACTGATACTTTCTCCCTTATCTTGCGCACTCCTTGCACGGATTCAACAACCCACTTTCACTTCTGAGTGTTTGAGAACAAGAGTTTAACTCCCGAGCCTTCTGTCAATGCACTCCTTGCGAACGATTTCAACTGCACTCCTTGCAGGAATCCTTGCTCAGAGGAGACACAATTGTAACTCACCTCACTTCCTCTCTGATTTCAATCTCGATACATGAAATCATACACACGGCATAATAACGAATGCATAACAGGAAGTAATATTCATAAGTAGATAATTCCACACACATACACAGAGAATAACACAACAACCATGAATCTGAATCAACTTCTTCTATTAATTCAAGATCTATACATGGATGTTCTTCTACAGCTCTCTGCTATTCTCCTATGCTCCAGACTCTTCTAACTCCTATTTCTCTAATCTCTAATGTTACAATGATACAAATGAGGGTGTCTATATCCGTTTTCCCTCCTGGACTCTAAAACTGTCAAATCTAAGAATTCAATTCTATCTACCTGCAACTACTACTATAAATGCCTCCATCGACTTTAGACGAGAGCGTATGGCTCGAGCTCTGATTACATTCTTACCAAGGCGCCATATTAAATGATCACATTTATGTTTAGCGCGTCAACTTCAAGAGAATATTTTAAAATTCAAAAACTTGCGCTGGATGTCTTTTAGCTGTCTTTTGCTTCCACGTTGGTTTTGCTTGTTGTGAAGGATGCTCCTACATCATACTCCCTCGCTTGAAAATTTGCATGGGCTCCTGTCCATGAGCTCCTGCATGGCATGTCCATGCTTCAGTATCTCTGCTTCAGTCTCCCAGCTGGCATCTTCAACTGGATGTCCCTTAGACTTGACCAAATACTCAAAGTATTCTTTCCTCCTGGTTTTCTTACCCATTCGTCAGTTCAGTATCTGCTCCATCTGTGGCTTTTCTGCAACTGGCATATTCTTCTGCCACTGGATCTCTGGTTGATCATCACCTTCTTCTCCTGCTTCATCAACTTTATATGGATATAAATCTGAAACATTAAATATCGGAGAAATTCCGATCCCATCTGGTAACTCAATTTCATAAGCATTCTGTCCCATTTTCTTCAAGACCTTGCATGGCCCAATTTTCTTCCTCTTCAACTTCTTGTATGTTCCTCTCGGGAACCTTTCTTTCCTCAAATGTGCCAAAACCAGATCACCAACTTCAAATTGAAGTTGTCTCCGATGCTGATCTGCTCTGCGCGTGTACTCCTGACTTGACTTCAATAGTCGCTCCTTCACCTGGCTATGAAGTTCCTTCATCACTTCAGCGAATTCTCCTGCACTAGCACTGCTAGTATCAGTCTGTTCTGAATCCCTCAGTTCAGAAAATCCTCTTGGCTGCATTCCATATACAATCTGGAATGGACTTTTCCCTGTGCTTCTGTTCACTGAATCATTGTAAGTAAACTCTGCTTGCGGTAATATGCTATCCCAGCTGCTATGGTGCTCTGTCACCAAGCTTCTCAACAAATCTCCCAGACTTCTATTGACCACTTCTGTCTGTCCATCCGTCTGAGGATGATAAGAAGAACTAAACATCAAATTAGTCCCTAGCTTCTTCCATAATGTTCTCCAGAAATTCCCTATGAACTTTGTGTCCCTGTCCGAGACAATGCTTCTCGGCAATCCATGGAGTCGAACAATCTCCTTGAAAAATAAATTTGCGATGTGAGTCGCATCGCTGGTTTTCTGGCATGGAATAAAGTGTGACATCTTAGAAAACCTGTCAACTACCACAAAGATTGAATCAACACCTCTTTGTGTCCTAGGCAATCCCAATACGAAATCCATGCTGATTTCATCCCACGGCCTCTCAGGTATGGGTAATGGTTGATAGAATCTCGCATTCTGCTTCCTGCCCTTTGAATGCTGACAAATTCTACATCTGTCGACAAACATATTGACTTCTGACCGCATCCCTGGCCAAAAGTATGACTCGCTCAGCTTTGCAAATGTCTTATCATGGCCAAAATGCCCTGCCAAGCCTCCACTGTGCTTCTCCTTCAACAAGTTCTCCCTCATAGAGCAATTTGGAATACACAGTTGATTGCCTTTGAACAACAATCTGTCCTGGATCACATACTCTATCCACTGACTTCTGTCTCTGAGAACTGGATTCTCAGCTGCTTCATATGCCTCTACAAAATCTGCATCACCTGCATACATGTCCTTAAGATCCTCAAAGCCTAAAGTCTTGACCTTGAACTCCTGCAACAGCAAACACTTCCTGCTCAAAGCATAAACAACTTTGTTAGTAGTACCAGAAATATGTTTTATCACAAAAGTGAAATTTTGCATGTATTCAACCCATTTAACATGCCTCTGATTCAATTTTTCTTGTTGAGTTACATACTGCAATGCATGGTTATCACTATATAAAACAAATTCCTTCGGAATCAAATAGTGCCTCCATTTCTTCAATGCCTGTATGATGGCATAGAATTCCTTATCATATGTGGAATATTTCTCTTTTGCTTCATTCAGCTTCTCGCTGAAATATGCAATCGGCCTATCTTCCTGACTCAATACCGCTCCTATGGAAAACCCTCTTGCATCACATTTTACCTGGAATGTCTTTTGAAAATCTGGCAACACCAGAATTGGTTGCTCTGTAATCTTTCGTTTCAATAAATTGAAACTCTTCTCAGCCTCTTCTGTCCAGTGAAAAAATTTATGTCTTTTCTTCACTGTATCCATCATTGCTGCATTAATTCCACTGAAATTCCTGATGAATTTTCGGTAGAAACTAGCCAGTCCATGGAAACTCCTCACTTCAAACACGTTCCTTGGTGATGGACAATTCTTAATTACCTCCACCTTATCTGGATCCATCCTCAACTCATTTGCAGATATAACAAAACCCAGATAAATGAGTTATGTCTTCATAAATGAGGATTTCTTCATGTTGATCAACAACTTCTCCTGCTGTAATCTCTTCATCACAATAGCCAAATGTTTCAAATGTTCAGCCTTTGTCTTGCTGAAAACCAATATGTCATCTAGATACACAATGACAAATTTTCTGATGAAATCCTTCAGGACTTCATTCATAAACCTCATAAAGGTACTTGGTGCATTTTTCAAACCAAACGGCATGACAAGCCATTCATACAAACCTTCGTTTGTCTTGAATACTGTTTTCCATTCATCACCTTCTCTCATACGAATCTGATGATATCCACTCTTCAAATCTATTTTTGAAAAAAATTTGCCCCACTTAAGCAATCCATCAAATCATCCATTCTTGGCAATGGGAATCTATACCTGATAGTTATCTTGTTGATGGCTCTTGAATCAGTGCACATCCTCCAGCCTCCGTCTTTCTTCGGACTGAGTATTGTCGGAACAGCACATGGACTCAAGCTTTCCCTAACCAAGCCTTTGTCCAACAACTCCTAGACCTGTCTTTTAACCTCTTCATTCTCCTGCGGTGTCAACTTGTACACAGCTTTGTTTGGCAAACTAGCGCCTGGTATGAGGTCTATATGGTGACTCACGCTCCTCATCGGTGGAAATGAATGAGGTAACTCGTCCACCACAATGTCAGCGAACTATTCCAGCAGTTCTTGAACTTCTTCTGGAAAATCATCCACTCTTGTGCTAGTCAGAACAATTCTCGGTTTTCTGACCACAAAGAATTGTGGATCCACCTTCTTCTTAACTTCTGTAAGAAGTTCCTTCCCACTCATGAGAAGTACTATGTTGTTTACTTCTGGCTTCACCTCTTTATCTTCAATTGGACACAACATATGATTTCTCCCATTCTTTTCCAGGGTATATGTATTCATCCTCCCATCATGAATTACATTTCTATCATATTTCCATGGTCTACCCAACAATAAATGACAGACATCCATAGGAATAATATCACATAAAATCTTATCATTATTTCCTCCTATCTTTATGTCAACTAAGCACTGTTTAGTGACATTTACCTGATGTCCCTTATGTAGCCATGAAACTTTGTATGGTTTCGGGTGATCAGTTGTCTCCAGCTCCAGTTTTTCTACCATCTCAGTTGAAACGAGATTATCGGTGCTTCCACTGTCCACGATGACCTTGCAGACTCTATCCTTGGTCTTGCAAGTAGTCCTAAAAATATTTTTCCTCTGTGTTGAGTTCTCCATCTCCTTCTCCGGCTTCAAAAGGACTTTTCGCATCACCAACGATCTTCTACCTTCAACGTACTCTGCCTCAACATCTCGCCCCTGTGCCTCGGCGATGTGAGCTTCTCCAATTTCTTTCTTTTTCTCTGGACACTCAAATGACTTGTGCCATTCTTTCCACATGTGAAGCATGTGATTACTCCACCTCTTCCTCTTCCTCTACCTTTGGTACGAGGAAACCTATCATTATCAGCATATCCTCTTTTTTGCTCAGTATGCTGCTCTTTTTGTTCAGCATATCGCCCTCTCTGTGAGGTTCCACCTCTTTTTGTCTGAGTCTGAGGTTTCTTCCATTCCTCCTTGGGCTTCTAATATTTATCTTGGGCAACCGATTTGCCTTTGGGCCGACTCCTGCCCCTACCTCTATGAATTTGTTTATGGCTCAGCTTCTCCTCAGCTTTCAGAGCCAATTGGTAAGCATCCTCCACAGTTCAGATGGTTGCCAAATTTAATTCATCCTGAATTTCATACCTCAGGCCATTCATATACCTAGTCACCTTTTCGTCATTGCTTTCACGATGACCTGCCCTGATATTCAACCTATAAAACTCCTTAGTATACTCTTTCACTGTCATCAGCTTCTGTCTCAGGTTCTGCATCCTCCTAAACAGAGAAATTTGATAGTCCCTGGGAATAAATTTCGCCTTCATCTTTGCAATCATCCTGTCCCAGCTCTTTATCTTTTGCTTGCCTTGGCAACGCCTATCAGCTTGCCGTTCATCCCACCACAAGTCTGCATGTCCTTTTAATTTTGTGACGGCATGTCTGAACTTTTTATCATCTTCGATATCTTCATAATCGAAGTAAGTGTCAAGATCTCTAATCTAGTCTAACAGCTCTTCTGCATCCAGACTTCCTTCATAAGCTGGAATATCCATCTTTGTTTTTGAACTCATCCGAGCGATAGCCTTAATTAAACGCTCATTGGTTGCGTCTTCTGCTGGAATTTCTTCTTCTTCATGTCCAGCATCACCTTCATCCTCAGATTCACTGATATCTCCTGCATCATCTTTGCGCCTCTGTGATGTCTCCATGTCCTCCATTATGGCACGAAGATTACACACTTCTCTCTCCATGTCTGGTTTATGTACTTGCCTACCTCTTTCTCTGGACATTTCTCTTTCTCTAGACAATTCCCTTTCCTCCTCTGGATCGAGTGATTGTCTACCTCTTCTTCTTATTGGCATGTTGACTTCTCCTTGTCCTCTGCTACAGAAAGAAAAGAAGATTTTCTATGCTCTGATACCACTCTGACGCAGTACCCACCACCCAGGCACGTCCGCTCCCACAGGACCTTCTTCTCCTCGACCCGAAGAACTCGAAGGTTCTTCTATTTCCCTATCAGGAAATTTACACCCACAACAATCTTTTTCTGAGGTCAGCCAAACCTCGCTATCTCGCGAGTTCGTGACTCAAGCCTCCAAACTCTTCCTTTCAAATCTTGCGATACCCGATCTGTGATACGGGTATAGCTCCTTCCACATGCATCCGTGGGCTAGGCTTAATTGTTAGCGTCCCTCACAATCTCGCAACCTCGCGACCTCGCCGGTTGAACCGTCGCATTTTCACCCTCCAAGTTCACGAGTACCTGAGATGCGCGGTCCCACCTTATACTCTGTCACGTGTCCACAAGAATCTCAGCCCCTCGGCACTTCGCGACTCAACGTCCAGACGAGTCTCGACTCCTCGTCACTTCATGAATCATGAATCCCTTGTGACACATGTATTCCACTCGCGCTCCTCTATGGCCCACACTGCTCCAGCTGTCGGGATATCACTGTCTCGCGACCTCACGATCCCCATAACCAAACTCTCGAACCTTTTCTTGCAAGGTCCCGAGATACGATCCCTCACGCAGATCCAACGGTCCTCCCGCAATCCGGATCCAACGGCTATCCTTCCCTTGCTACTCACGGCCTCGCGACTTTGAGTCACCAATGTTTGTCTCTCAACTTGCGAACTCCCGAGTTCGCGAGATCACTTGATCTCTCACCACCTTTCCTCCTCAGATGGATGGCTACGATCCTCTCGCTCCTTCGTCGCCTCGCGTCCTTGTGCCTCATGACTTTGCACACCCAATACTTGGACCTCTACCTTGCGGGCTCCCGAGTTTGCGAGATCACCGATCTCTGCCACCTGTCCTCCTCAGATGGATGGTTCTTAGCCTTCTCACCACTTCGCCACTCGCAACGCTAACAGGTTTCCTTTTCGGTCCTCCAATACCTGAGTATGCGAGATGAGGATCTCCTTACACGTGTCCTCCTCAATGAACGACCCTGATCTTTCAGGGATATCGCGTCTCATGATCTCGCTGCTCTTGCTCCACAAGTTTTGGGGCTTCAATTCCCGAGTCCCCGATACACGATACCACGTATAGATCTGACAGTTCCTGTGACTCTGAACCAACGACCCTGCCTCTCCTGAGCTTCAAACTCCTCGGACCCTTGCGTTGTAACCTCCTTGCGCTTCTGCAAGATCCAACGATCCTCGAAACTTCGCAAAATCTCCTCAGAGGATTTTGACCGTCCGATCTTTCTTGTGTAATCCACGAAATGAAAGAATTATCTCCCCAGGAGATTATTTCGTCGCTTCGCCAACCTGCGACGCTTCTTTCTAACTTCACATCACACTGATCTATGCTGGTCTTTAGCGACTCAGAGACCTATCCTTCCTGAGCTTTGTTAAATCACTTCGACCTCAACGAGGTTCTTTGCACGAACTCCTTACGGCAATCCTGCGAACACTTCAGCTGTTAGAGCTTCTTTGACTCTGCGTATGCCTGTAGCAGCAGTCCTTCAACACTTCTGCTCAGTTTCACGACTGAGACTTTCTCCCTTAGCCTGCGCACTCCTTGCATGGCTTCAACAACCCACTTTCACTTCTGAGTGTTTGAGAACAAGAGTTTAACTCCCGAGCCTTCTGTCAACGCACTCCTTGCAGATGATTTCAACTGCACTCCTTGAAGGAATCCTTGCTCAAAGGAGAAACAATTGTAACTCACCTCACTTCCTCTCTGATTTCAATCTCGATACATGAAATCATACACATGACATAATAACGAATGCATAACAGGAAGTAATATTCATAAGTAGAGCATTCCACACACATACACAGAGAATAACACAACAACCATGAATCTGAATCAACTTCTTCTATTAATTCAAGATATATACATGGATGTTCTTCTATAGCTCTCTGCTATTCTCCTATGCTCCAGACTCTTCTAACTCTTGTTTCTCTAATCTCTAATGTTACAATGATACAAATGAGGGTGTCTATATCCATTTTCCCTCCTAGACTCTAAAACTGTCAAATCTAAGAATTCAATTCTATCTACCTGCAACTACTACTATAAATGCCTCCATCGACTTCAGACGAGAGCGTATGGCTCAAGCTATGATTACATTCTTACCAAGGCGCCATATTAAATGATCACATTTATGTTTAGTGCGTCAACTTCAAGAGAAGATTTTAAAATTCAAAAACTTGCGCTGGACGTCTTCCAACTGTCTTCTGCTTCCACGTTGGTTTTTCTTGTTGTGAGGGATGCTCCTGGATCAATACCAACTAGATATTGAGGGAGAGGTGTGGTAGCAACCCTGTCATAGGCTACTAGCACTCTCATCGTGGCTCGAATTGTAGGTTAATGATTACCTGGTTTGAGTGATCCGCCATGTTGTGACGACGGACTAAGGTAGATGCTCACGAAGATTTGAAGGGGCGCGTAATAAGGCAAGGTCCTTATTTCTTAGAGGCCCTTAGTCTCTCACAAGGTCACCTAAATGGAGAATTGACTCCAAGGGTTGGAAAAATACCAAAACTAGTGAAAGGCGAGTGGCAGCCTTGGAGCACGTAGTGCATCTTGAAAGGCACGTCGTGTAATTAAAATTTGATTAAAGGGTAAGTGAGACCATTGCAGCACGTAATGCATCTTGAAGGGTATGTTGCATAATGAAAATTTGGATCAAGGAGAGTGGAACCCTTGGAGCACGGAGTGAGTCTTGAAGGAACATCGCCGTATAAAAAAAATGAGTCAATGAATCTAGGTGGCCTAGAAAACTTGAGCGAATGTTAAACCTTAAAATCTTGAGCACCTAACAAATTAATTAATTGATTAATTAATTAACTAAAGAATGAATTTGTAAGCATAGAAAGGTATCTAGAGTCTAGTCTAACTGAAGAACTTTCCTAATTTAAACACAACTCAGTTTTAGAAAGGCGTCAGTCATTAAAGGGGAAATAAAGGGAATAAAGGGAAAGCTAGGAGTAATTTTAGGAGCTCTTTTAAGATGGGTGAGGGAAATTGACATCTAATTTAATTAAATTGTGGATTTATTGGTGCAACTAAGGGAACAGGTGACAAGTGTATGGGGGGAATAATTCCTGAATAAAATTAATAAAAAAAATGAATTAAATGTGGAAATGGAAAGTTGTCACTAAGAAAAATTCTATAAAACAAATGGCTAAGAGGAGGAATGGGATGATGCGTTATGAGTAAGCTTATGCTGCAGAAATTATGACTGGTTTTACTTGTGAGAATTGGGATACCCATGTCGAGAGAGAGAGTGGTAGCTCTACTTTGCGAGGAGAGCTGGGAGCTAGAGTATTCTAGTTGTGTTTGTGTGTGGCCCCTTTGCGGATCGAGGGGATAAGATGGAAGAAGAGTACCCCTAGCGTTGGTTGAGAGGTATCGATAAAGTCTTCACGGTTAACAAGCAGGGAGCTGGATGGAGCACAAGTGCAGGAGAATATCTTCAACTTCTCGTCATCAACTACAATATTTTATTGAGTATTGTATTGGATTCATATTTGATATTTAAAAGATTTAAAATTCGTTGGATGGACATTGGTTCTGGCTCTTATTTTTCTGTGAGATGTCATAAGAATATGGATGGTCCATGCAGTTTTGTAAGATGTATGTAGAATAAAATGGTTCTGCAATTGTTTAATGGACTTTAATCTTTGTGTGTTGATCTCTAAGTTTTCTCCCTTAGCGTTTTCATACATTTATGCTCAACGATGTTTACCTCTCATTACCCAACCATTTAAACCCTTATCACTCAATGATTTTTCCACATAACACTATGTTTTTTACTTTTATTTTCGTTTGCAACCTTGGGATATTATAACCTTTGTGACTTGGGTTGTGTAAACTCCGCATTGGAACATGCACAAAACACTTTTTCCTTACTTCTGCGTAGGAATCTTCACACAACTATTTTACTTACCTATGCATGGGAATGATAGCACAACATTTATTGTTTATCCTCTGTGATTGGTAATTCCTCAGATAATTTTTTCTTGCTATCCTCAGCTATTCTCCTCTGTAAATTTTATGGGAACTTTATTCCAAAAATTTTACCACTTATTGCCCCGCCGTTTTTCCTTTCCAAAATCTGTGTGTTTAGCATGAAAACTCTGTGAGTTTATGGGTGCCTTATCCCTGCGATTTTTCCATAAAATTCAACGAAATTGCTTGCCTTCTCCTCTGCAATTTTCCCATAAAACTCAACGAAATTTCTTGCCTTCCCTCTCTATGTTTTCCCCTAGGATTTGCCCATAATTTTGTGTCCTCGTGGAATTGTATTACTATTTTATCTTTGCGTCCTCCATGACATATCAACTAATTACCATAGGATAACCTCTAAGTCTTCCATTGGTGCACTTAGTGATTTTTTATTTCTTTATCTCAACGATTTTTCTTCTATTATTCAGCGAAATTTTTGCATGTGTTCCTCAACAAAATTGCATGTTTTTCTCTGTGAATTTTCTTGGTGCACTCTACTTTTTTACTTGGCTTTCCTCAACGATTTTTTAGACATATAACTCCAATATTTACCTGTGCGTATGGCCATCAATTTCTCCCTGAATTTCATTTCTTCCTGGCATTTTTATTTTCTGGATTCATCTCTGCGGTTGGAAATTAAATTCACCCAAATTTAGAGTTCCCTCCTGGTGGTTTATACCTTGCAATCCTGCTGGATATTTCTGTGTTTACTTTATTTCTTATTCTCTTCTAATTTCCCTTTTTGTCTATGCTAAAACTTCTCTTTAAATATCATTTCAAAATTCTCTTTGATGGCTCTGCATCTTCAATTACTTACCCTTGCAATCTTCAATAAAAAAAACTACCTTGATTTACTACCAATCCTCGACGATCTCGGACTAAATCGTTTTGATGTGAATTTTGGGGGTGATTTAGTGTAACTGTATTTTCTCCTGCGCAAGTATTCCTCCAAATTTTGCATTCTCTTTAATGGGATCCCTTTTTTTCCTATTAATGATTTCTTCCTTCTCGGAATATCCTCCTTCTTGAATCATGTGTGCTCCTCTTAAATTTAATGCTATCACTCTCCTTCTAGTCAACCTCCTCCTTATGTGAATAAATTTATGCCTCAATAAGGCTTTAGTAAGTAGGTGGAAACTTTTTTTAGGTGCCTTACCCTAATTATTAAAGACTACAACCAAGAATCAATTTATAAAGATTGCAATGAATAATTATCATGCTTGAAGTAGTCTTTTAAGATGAAATATTGATATGTATATTATTCCATGTTTTTGCCACCTTCATTGCCTTGTTTAAATTTAAAAGGTGGATGATTTAATCTCGTTTTATAAGATTCGGGGTTCAATTCTATTATTATTTTCATGTGTGTAGTTACTTTTTGTGCCATAAAATTTAATTGATATTTCTGGGCCTTGAAAATAATGTGGATATATGATTGAGTAAGCTTCTATAATATCTCGCGCCTTAAAATAAAGTTAATTACACTTGTGCCACTAGAATAGTGTTGACACATGAATGATTAAGTATTTATATTCTCCTTCACCTTGAATTTAATGTTGATTAGTCTTGTGTCATGAATACATTGCTAATTAATCTTGTGTCATGAATTAGTTGCTAACTATTATTGCGACATGAATTATTGTTGATGTATGATTAGTTAGCAGTTTGCTTACTCATTCACCATGAGAATGAAGTTGATGATAACCCTTGTGTCATGAAAATATGTTGATATATGATTGTTTTAGTAACTAGTTTTCTCTTGCGCCATTAATTACGTTGACATGTGATTGTTCTATAATTTGTTTACTCTTGCACAACCAACATTTAATGTTGATATATGATTGTTTATAAGTTATATTTCTTGGGAGCAAGGAATAATCAATGTTGATGATTGATTGTTGGAATTTTGATTTCACGCGCGCCATGAAATAAATGTTTTTGTATGTTTGATAAAGTTGATGATTATCCTTGCACCGCGAATAATTGATGATTAGGATTGACTAATTGATCTAGTTGATTTTGGGATTGATTGTGTTAGTTGGATGTAGACAACTCCTTATTCCTTAGAATAGTCACCATCCCTAAGACCTTAAATGGTAAAAATCAATCAGATGAATCCTGGGCTTGAGCGTTGCTTATGTGTCTTGGAGGTCCTAACCTTGGAGGGTAGGTTGGGCGGGTAGTTTCTCTGTGTTATATTGTGATGAGTTGATATTGCGTCACCATTTATGTTACTTGTTGATTTGTGTCATTATCTAATACGATGATGTGCAATTATGTGTCATTCCTAATTTTTATTGATCCATTGGTTGCGTCGTTATTTTCTTACAATGATGAGTCACTTGTAATGATTTATTATGATGTCATTCATTAGATGTTGTTGTGATTTATGCGTTGATGTTAATTTCCTAATTCTAAAAAAAGAAGAAATTCACCTTGTGTGCTTCACTTTCCTAGTCGTAACAGAGGAGTCTCTACATATGGTATCAAAGTGAGTTAAACCCTTTGACTTTGGATCATTATGCCTTCCACTGTATTAAAAAATTGATTAATAATTCCTCGCTAGTTAAATCAAATTGTGTCGCTGCAGGTAATCATGGTTAGAGGACATCATGGAGGCAGACGACGTGGTGTTAGGGGAGGAGGTGCGATGCCTCCAGTAGCATCGATGCCAAAGTGGTCTAACCCCCAAGGAGAAGAACAATTCATTGGATAGGAGCAGATTGTTGTGGGGACTATGGTTGGGTTGATGAGGTCCTTACAGAGGATTTCATAGGCCTTGATTAACTGTCTGGATAGAGATGAGCCTAGGGAGCTTGTACCCCCTCAGGGTCCACAAAGCCCTCTAGTAGGTATTGGTAGCGTTCACACAGAACTCAATAAGGTCAAGTTTCCCAAGTTGTTGGGTTTCACAAATGGTGTAGTTGTCGAGGCATGGTTGGAGAACATAGTGATGTGTTTCACACTTTGCGACTATGCCTCTAATATGAAAGTTTGCATGGCAGTCTTTCAGCTGAAGGGGAGCAATCTTCTATGGTGGAAGATGCTCCTGCCACAAATGAACATGTTCATTGAAGACATGTCATGGGAACTCTTCAAGGAATGGTTTCGGGAGAGGTATTTTTCAGAGTAATTCATTGAGCGCCAACTCAATGAGTTCAATGCCTTGTGACAAGGTGGTCATATGGTGCCTGAGTATGAGGCCCGATTCATGGAGTTTCTTAGGTATGATCTGCATCTGAACAAAAAGAAGCTCAAGGTCAACAAGTTTGTGTTCGACCTTAACGTCAACATTCGTGCGAAAGTGAGGAGACTAATGCCTCATACGTTGCACGATGCAGTCTAAAAGTCCCTTATAGTTAAGGAAGAATTGATAAATGAGCGTCAGAGTAGAACTCTTGCGAGACCGACACTCCAAGAAACCTATGATGCACAACAACATCAAACACCAGCTAGACATTCATCAGGGTTTCGAGGTAATACGAGAGGATCCACGTTCATGACACCATGACGACCAACACTTGAGAAACAGACTCCCTATAGAGGACCATAACACCAACAACAATGTCATCCATAGCAGCAAATAGACTAGGGTTTCAAGCTGGAGGGCCCGCAACTTCTACTTCGGGGACCAGGAGTATTGACCAAAGACCAGATGTTTAACTTGTAGAGAGACACATTACCAATGTGACTATCCGATTAGAGGGCCAGAGCAGTCAGGTCAGTTGTGCACACTACAGTAGGATATTTGGGCAAGGCCCATTAGATTCATGCAACGATGAATAACTACCAGGTTGAGAACCAGTCTTATGTTCTTGAGACATTAGGTACCATCGTTGACTAGACCTTTAGCATTTTGATAGATCTCGGTGCTACAGAGAGATTTATTTTTTGTGCAACACTAAAAATATTTAAGGTAAAGGAATTCTAATAGGATGGGTTTAGCTACGTGGAAATGGATTCGGGAGCCAAGCAGAATATTGGAGGAAGGTTACGGGTTGTAGCCTCAACCTGGGAGATTTTTCAATGAAGGCCAACATGTACATAAGGATATTAGGATCTTATGACGTTGTGATCAATATGGACTGGTTGGAATCGCATGATGTGATACTCAACTGTAAGATGAAATGGTTGAGTTTGACCGATGATGAGGGACAAAGACATTTGATTGTAGGAAGAAATGAGGGAGTTTCACCAAGGTTCATTTATTCCTTACGTCTACGAAAGATCATGCGGCAGGGATGAAAACTATATGTAATCCTAGCATTGAACGACAAGGGTGTGGCAGAAGGATTAGAAAACCTTCCGATAGTACGAGAGTTTGCGGACGTGTTCCCAGAAGAGTTACCAGGTTTGTCACCCAAAAGGGAGCTGGAATTTGCCATCGACTTAAAACCTGGAACTGGACCGATAATAATAACTCCTTATTGGATGTCAACGACTGAGTTACATGAATTGAAAATGCAACTAAAGGAGTTGTTGGACCTAGGAATTATACATCCAAGTGTGTCACCTTGGGGTAAGCCCATTATTTTCATATTGAATAAGGATGGGTCGTGGAGACTCTGTATTGACTACTGTCAATTGAACAAGGAAACGATCAAGAAAAAGTATCCATTTCCAAGAATAGACAATTTGTTTGACCAAATGAAAAGTGCGACAGTGTTTTCAAAAATTGAATTGAGATAAAGATATCACGAATTACGGATCAAAGAGGAAGACATTCCTAAGACTACATTTAATATGAGGTTCAGGCATTAAGAGTTTACCGTTTTACCGTTTGGACAGACAAATGCCCCAGGGGTATTTATGAGCTTGATGAATGGGGTGTTCCATGAATACTTGGACAAGTTTGTTCAAGTATTTATTAACTACATATTGACATATTCTTGGACGGCGAAAGAACATGACAAACATTTTCACTTGATACTATAGTGTTTACGAGAGAACAAATTATATGGGAAATTTTCGAACTGCTATTTTTATCAATCAAGGATTCATTATTTAGGGCATGTTATCTCCAACGAAGGCATCGTTGTGGATCCAACGAAGGTGGAGGCTACTATGGAATGGCCTACATCGACGAACATACCAGAAGTACATAGCTTTATAGGTTTAGCAGTATATTTTCGAAGGTTTGTCGAAGGTTTTTCAAAGATAGAAAGTTCGATCAAAGAATTGCAGAAAAAAACAAGAAGTTTATATGGATGGAGAAATGCACGAAAGTATTTCGAAGGCTCAAGGAGTTTTTTATGACATCACCGATACTAAATGTCCCTGACATGGATGAGGAATTCTTGGTATGCACAGATGCATCCAAGGAAGGCTTAGGCAGAGTCTTGATGCAAGATGGTCGAGTGATTGCTTACATCTCAAGGAAATTAAGAAAGAATGAAGAGAACTACATGACACATGATTTGGAGATATTGGCCATTGTGTATGCCCTGAGAGTGTGGATACACTACCTGATTAGAGGGAAATTCGAACTAAATACATACCACCATGGTTTGAAACACATTTTTATGCAAAGTGACTTGAACGTGCAACAAACGCATTGGTGAGAACTGCTTAGCGAGAATGATTTTGAGATTACCTACATAAAAGGAACAGTTAACAGAGTGGAAGATGTGTTGAGTCAGAGACCACGCATATTTTCGATGATACCTCTTGAGATGAATCTTCATGAAAGTATTATAACTATACAACCTGACGATGAATGGTATAAAAAGGTTAAGGAATGTATCGAACAAGAAACCATGTTGGTACCAAAATTTGAGGGATTTAATGTGGACAATGAAAAATTAATGAGGTATAATAACCAGATTTACATACCACCTAACGACGAATTGATAATTTTGATCTTAAGTGAAGCTCATAGAGAAGTATACATGGCTCATCCAGGAGTCACGAAGATGAGGGATACCTTAAGCCCTTATTCTTCTGTAAAGGAATGAAGGTATACATAATCAAATCCATGGTGAGATGTCTAGAATGTCAGCAAGTGAAGGCTGAACATAGACATTCGGCAGGATTACTACAACTACATGTTATTCCAGAATCGAAATGGGAGGTCGTTTTGATGGACTTTATTGTGTGATTTCCGCTGACAGAAAGAATTCACGACTCCATTTTCATGGTAGTTGAAACTTTGACGAAGAGTGCACATTTTATCCCTTTCAATACGATGTATCAGGTGTCATACATAGCTATATTTTTTATCAGCGAGTGATCCAGATTATTTTCGGCATGAAATGAGAGCGGAGATATAACACATAAATATTTAGAGATATTGAAACAGAGACAACAATATAACAGAGATATAATGGAAACAAAACAAGAGTCACAGATATGCAGTAATACACGATTTCTATTAACAAAATAAATGTACAGAGACTGTAAAATACAGAGTGAAAGACTCGCTAGAATGGTGGTAGCTTATCTCTGAGAAGAGATGTGACATCTACTCGCATCCATGAGAAGATGATTATTACAATGAGGCTCTAAGGGCCTTTTTAACATAAGTAAAATCCAAAACCCTAACCCCAGAAGATGAAAAGCCAAAAGGTTTGTGGGCCCCGATGGGGATAGTTGATATGTCAACTTCCCAGGGGTGTAACTTTTGCATACAATCTCCATTTGGGGCGCTCAATAGCTCGTTGGAAAGATCTATCCAAGAACTAAAACTTTTGGGTGAGAAACATTGATCTATGATCCATGTTGCTCCCTGTTTTCTCAAAAAACATATTTTAGGGCCTCAAAATGACCCCAGAAGTTAAAAACTGCTAAAAATAGTAAATTACCAAAAATTCCATAAACATGTTTTGGGCCAGTTGGAGAATGTGGGTGGCCACCGATATCCACCTGGATCAATCCTCCCTCCTTAGGAAGCAATGGTCTCCATTGCGTTGAGTTCCCGGGGGAGAGGGGAAAACGATTGTTGAATCTAAATCTTGGTGAGTTGCTTGCCTTATTGGAACCATCGCGCTACTTGGTTTGTTGAAGGTTGTCACAAACCTGTGGCTGGAAGGGTTGGACCTTTTTAACCAGTCTGGCTACATGAGATGACTATTTTCATAAGGAATCTTTGTGCTTTGTTGCAACCTTGTCGACCTTCTTCTGGTGGATAGAAGGTGCTTGGGCCGAGGCTGTAGTGGTTGTAGTATCATTTTGTTCCCCTTTTGAACAGATTGTGGAGAAGTTGAATTTTGTAGTATGAGATACTACCTTGCGACACTATTTAGGTGGGGCAGTAGTTGGAACCACCTCTCGTATCCTGTAGAGATGACCCCCCAGAGTAATAATGACACTACGGGGTCGAGACTCATAGATAGAATGGTGTTTCCACATATATGGTTGGCCCAAGAGAACATCACAGACATCCAGTGGGGAAACATCACATAATACCTCATCCTTGAAGGGTTGGATGTCGTATGACAATTGACACTGTTGGCTGACATGAATATCTTGTCCTTGGCGAAGTCACCCGATGTTGTATGGTTACGGGTGTGGTGTTGTTGACAATCCCAACTGTTTGATGACCTCTACTGAGATGAGGTTCTTCTGGCCTCCGCTATCAACAATAAAATGCAGCAGGGTCCCCTTCACCCACATATGTGAATGAAAAAGGCGCTCCCCCTCTTCTGGATTTGTTGGTTCTTATGGTTGAATTGTTGTGGTCGTGACAATAGCAGTGGGGTCTGCGTCGATGATATGTCTTTTACCAGTATTTTCAGAATCAGATTCTGAATCAGGGTTCGGCTCCTTGTCTTTGATCTAGGCCACCAATGACTATTTTGAGCGACATTCATCAGTGTTGTGCCAGGGGCTTTTGTGGAAATCGCACTATTTTCCGGTGTCCTTCTTTGTCTTCCCATGACCCTTCTTTTCCTGTGGCTTGGACTGGTTTTCGGGAGACTGTTTGTTAGGGCTATCTTTTTCATACTTTGGTTGTTTTGGATTTGCAGACCCGAAATCCCCGTTTGTTCTAGTGCTTAAATTTTTGCTCGATTTTAACAGCATATCGATAAGAAACACTGAGTGATGAGATGTCCAGAAAATCCATTTCAGTTTGGATGTATCTGTGTAGAACCCCACGGTATTTCAGAACCAAATGTCATTCATACTCTTTGATACCCATATTGGTGCGCAAGGTATGGAATCTATTGGTGAACTCCGAAACTGATTGGCCCCTCTCTTGTCGCAGTGTGGTCCATTTCATGTATTGGTCCTCATAGTTGCCAACAGGGTAATATTGTTCCTTTACCGCATCCACAAAAAAATACCAAGTGGGATCGGCCCCATATATTCCAGAATCCTCTATGGAACTGTGCTCCCAGTAAGTTTTCCACCAATTTTTGACATGGGGGAGAGCCTTAAGGAGTGTGAAGGTGATCTTTTCCTTGTCAGAAAAATTATGACAGAGAAATAACCTTTTAGCAGATTTAACCATTTATCTAGGGAATCTGCATCTATTTGACCTTCAAATATGGGAATATCAAAATTAACCTGTTCCTTGAAAGGTGAGGTGCCTTCAAAGTGGCTACTTGATGAATATGCACATGATGCTATCAGGAGGCATTGAAGGATGTGGGAAAAATTCTCCATCATTTCGTTCCTTTGTCGCGTGAGAGCTTGTTCAAGCAACAGACTGATAGGATTGTCTTCTCCATTATTTTTCTTTTCTTCCACAATTGAGGGTTTCTTGGGTGTGTGAGAGATATTTTCTCAAGAGAGACAAGCTCGAGACCCAACTTGATATACTCGGACCTCGTCGAGGACATGCACTGAAAAATGATCAAGAGCAGCCTGCTCTAATACCACTGATCCGGATTATTTTAGGCACGAAATGAGAGCGGAGATATAACACATAAATATTTAGAGATATTTCAAGAGAGACAACAATATAACATAGATATAGTGAAAACAAAACAAGAGTCACATATATGCAGTAATACACGATTTCTATTAACAAAATAAATGTACAGAGACTGTAAAATACAGAGTGAAGACTCACTAGGATGGTGGTAGCTATCTCTGAGAAGAGATGTGATGGATACTCACATCTGTGAGAAGATGATTATTACAATGAGGCTCTAAGGGCCTTTTTAACATAAGTAAAATCCAAAACCCTAACCCTGGAAGATGAAAATCCAAAAGGTTTGTGGGCCCCGATGGGGGTAGTTCATATGTCAACTTCCCAGGGGCATAACTTTTGCATACGATCTTCGTTTGGGGCGCTCAATGGCTCGTTGGAAAGATATATCCGAGAAATAAAACTTTTGGGTGAGAAACATCGATCTATGATCCATGTTTCTCCCCATTTTATCAAAAAACATCGTTTAGGGCCTCAAAATGGACCCGTAAGTTAAAAACTGCTAAAAATAGTAAATTACCAAAATTGCCAGAAACATGTTTTTGGATAGTTGGAGAAGGTGGGTGGCCACCGATATCCACCTGGATCAACGAGATAGTGAGATTGCATGGCGTGCCTAAAAGGATCATATCCGATCGAGGATCGATATTTACAGGATGATTTTGTTCTAGTTTCTAAGAGGCCTTGGGAGCTCGTCTTAACTTTAGTACCATGTATCATCCTGAGACAAATGGGAAAAAAAAAAGAATGAACCAAGTCTTGGAGGATATGTTGTGTATTGACATGATGGACCCACATAAGAATTGGGAAGATTTCTTGCCACTAGTAGAGTTTGTGTACAACAACAATTATCAAAGAACCATTAAGATGGCACCATTTCCTTTTCTTTATGGGTGACCATGTCAGATGCCTTTGAGATGGGAACAACTTGAGGATAGGGTCTTGGTAGGACCATAAGTGATATAGGAAATGGAAGAACAATTGCAAATGATAGGACAAATTATTAAAGAAGCACAATACCGACAAAAGAGTTATGCCAATGCGCATCGCGTTGAACATAGTTATTAAGTTCGTGATCGAGTCTTCTTGCGGGTGAAACCACACAAGAGTTCGATCAAATTTGGAAAGGGTTCTAAACTCTCTCTTCATTTTGTGGGACCTTTCGAAGTTGTGGAAAAGAAGGGGCATGTGGCCTATCGACTAGACTTTCCTGATTCTTTGAGGCATATGCATGACATTTTTCATGTATCGATTTTGAAACATTATGTTAGTGATACTACACATGTAATTGACATGAGTTCCTTGAAGGTGTTGAACAAGGGTGCACTCATGGTAGAGAAAATCCGCATTTTGGACCATATCATTTGACAACTATTGCATCGAATAGTTGATCAGGTCAAGGTCCAGTGGGAAAAATGTAGTCCACACTCGACTACCTGGGAGGATGGATATGATATGCGCCAATAGTTTCCATATTTGTTTGATAGTTAGACATTTAGATATTGTCAGATTCTTTATTTATTGCATTTATATACTGTGAAACTTCGGGATGAAGTTTAAAACAAGAGGGGTTTTATGTAACATCTTGTTCTTGCGAGCACATGTTATTGACCTATTCTTTGAGGACACTTGCGTGCTAGTGATCTAGTTTTAGTATATGGTTGTATGTTTGCTTATGGATTCTTATGATGACATTGATAGATTATGATGTTATGTTAATTGATATCTTTGTATTGACAAATGCTATTAACTAGTTTCCCCTGAGTGTGCAGTACACCTCAAAGATTGAGGATGGCGATGGCATCAATGGACCTCCTTGGAATCCAAAATTAGTCAGGGAATGTATTTTATTGGTTTGATTATTTCCTTTATGCATATATGACATATGATTGGGTATATTATGATGCTTTTTATAGATCATTGAAAGTGTTTCGTTGATGGATGCAGGATGACGATTGCTTATTAATATGACTCACATAAGGAGTAAAGGGGCCATACACAACAACCAGATATTGAGGGAGAGGTCTAGCAACAACCCTGTCACAACCTACTATCACTCCCACCATGCCTCAAATTGTAGGTTAATGATTACTTATTTTGAGAGATCCACGATTCCGTGAGGGCATACTGAGACTGTCGATCATGAAGATTCTAAGGGGCAGGAAATAAGGTAGGGTCCTTATTCCTTAGAGGCCCTTAGTCTCTCACAAGGTCGCTTGAAGGGAGTATTGACTCCAAGGGTTGGAAAACTACCAAAACCAGTCAAAGGAAAGTGGAACCCTTGGAGCACGTAGTGCATCTTGAATGACACGTCGCCTAATTAAAATTTGATTCAAGGGCGAGTTTCACCCTTGGAACACGTAGTGTGTCTTGAAGGGCACATCGCATAATTAAAACTTGAATCAAAGTTGAGTGGAAACCTTGGAGCACGGAGTGCATCTTCAAGGGTACGTCGTAGTATAAAAAGAATGAGTCAATGAATCTAGGTGGCCTATAAAACTTGAGCGAATGTTAAACCTTAAAATATTCATCACCTGCCGAATTAATTAATTGATTAATTAATTAACTAAAGAATGAATTTATAAGCATAGAAAGGTATCTAGAGTCTAGTATAACTAAATAACTTTCCTAATTTAAACACAAATCAGTTTTATAAAGGCGTCAACCATTAAAGGGGAAATAAAGGGAATAAGGGGACAAGTAAGAGTGATTTTAGGAGCACTTTTAGGATGGGTGAGGGAAATTGACATTTAATTTAATTAAATTGTGTATTTATTGGTGCAAATAAGGGAATGAGTGACAATTGTATCAGGGGAATAATTCCTAATTAAAATTATTAAAAAAATGAATTAAATGTGCAAATGGATGAGAGGAGGAATGGGATGATGGGTTATGAGTAAGGTTATGTTGCAGAAATTCTGACTAGTTTTACTTGTGAGAGTTTGGATACATATATGGAGAGAGAGAGAGTGGTATCTCTACCTTGCGAGGCAGTGTGGGAGATAGGGTATTCTGGTTGTTTTTGTGTGTGGCCCCTTTGCGACTTGGGGGGCTAAGGGGAAAGAAGAGTACCCCTAGCTTTGGCTGGGAGGTACCAGTGAAGTTTTCACGGTTAGCAACCGAGGAGTTGGACAGAGCCCAAGCGCAGGAGAACATCTTCGACTTCTCGTCATCGGCTACAGTATTTTATTGAGTATTGTATTGTATTCATATTTGAGATGTAAAAGATTTAAAATTCATTGAATGGACATTGGTATTGATTTTTTTTTCCTGTGAGATATCTTTAGAATATGGATGGTCCATGCAGTTTTGTAAGATGTGATGTATCCTTTTCGCCACTTGAATGAGCAAAAGAGGGACACTTGCAAGTCTAGTTGGGTCATATGAACAAGGCAGAAGTTAGTGTATGATTCAAGTGACTCAATCACATGAAATAAACAAACAACTAAGCTAATAACAACTAAAGAAAGAAAAATACAATGCATAAGGAAATTAGAACCAAAATTAATCAAAAAATTGACCAATATTCATGCCACCAATGGAGAAATTATATTAGTGGGAAAACACCAAAGAGAAAGGGAGACTTATGGATCCCCTCTTCCTCCAAGGGAGGGCTCTTGAATCCCCTATGTGAGAGCTCTTCTTACAAATGGAAAACTAGAAAGTAAATGGTGAATAAATCCAAGCTTATTCCCTCAAGAGGTGAGGTGAATAGCTTAATGAAATGATGCTAGTATGCTCCAAGAAAAAAAGAGGTTCCTTGTAGGAGAATAGAGGAAACATAACAATACAATGAGATTCTTGAATTCATAGTGCACCTATGGCCTCTTTTTATAGAAAATATTTGAGGGATTATCCAACCGTTCTTTAGTGTGAACAAGGGGCCCTTTAGGGCACCGTTCGGTCTTTGACCAGACCCCCACTCAAATTCAGCTCAAATTTGAGGGTCAAATCAGCTTGGGAGATAAACCACAAGTGGGTGAGGGGTCGACAAGAACCATAAATGCACCATTCACAGGAGTGCATGGCTTTTGTCGTACACAGTCACGCATCAGGTGCATGTGCACTCTTTTGGCTTGCGCACTCTTCCTGTATTCTTTCTGCACATGTCAATTTTATAACCAGTTGTATAGTTTGTTCCCTTTGGAAATGCATTTTTTGGGCCATAAATGAACTAATAGGTGGTTAGAGATGTTGGATTCCTATGACCATTTGTGAATGAAATTTCAATGATAACAGATGCCCCCTGACATGTGAGTTTAGGAGCATACGTATATCTTAAATACATTAATGCTTCTTCTACTGAGAGTACCATTGTAAGAAGGAGTGATGGGAGGAAGTGAAAGAGTGACCCATTAGAGAGAGAGGGGAAATTGTGGGACCCAAACCTTTCTCTAGGTGTGGGAAAAATTAAAACTATATACAAATGAGGCAGGCATTCTCCATGCTCATGTCATGTAACTCAAATGTGTAAGACAGTAACTGAAGCTGTATGCTGATGTAGATAAACGCAACACCCTCCGAGGCTATTTGATAATGGCAGATGAGAATTCTTATGGTGAACATACTCTGAAAAGAGGCAATGACCCCTATAAAAAGTGTTGATGACTCATAGGCATGGATGGCCTAGTAAATTTCATAGGTCTTCAGCTAGTCTAAAACAACTACAATAGTTGTAAAGTAAGACCCACCGTAACATGGTATTTTGTCGGCGTCAAATGGTACAGAGGTCAACGACAACAGAGAGAAATGATGGTTCTCTCTGTGCCTTCTGAGACTCTTCATTGTAAAGGTAATGAGAGTCAATATACTGCCGCCCTTCTGGAAGTTGTGTTGATGTTGATAGAAAAGGAGACACAACTCCAAGAAACAGAGGGCTTCATGAAATCCACTGGATGAGATTAGGAAATGATAAAGTACATGGACGAAGTCAAGATACGGTGAGACTCAAGACTATCCTTGTTTGGGGATATATGTAAAGCATGAGTGGTAGAAATCGTGAAACTGGATCTAGTGTCAGGGGGACGACTAGACGTGGGTTAAATTGTGTCAGAGGTGTGACAAAGTGGACAAACTCAGAGATCATAGGTACATGGAATGTTGGATACTCGGGATTTATGAACGATGTCAACAAGAGTAGAAGGTAATGAATTCCCCAACCAAGGGCGACGGGGGTTTCTTTGCCAGAAAAGAAGGTCACTAAAGGCGACAACAAAAAACTATGTAAATGATGGAAACAAAGGCTTTGTAAAATTACCAAATGAATAAAGAATAATTTGGGATAAGTGTGCAGATACATAAATGGGTGCTCGAGTGTAAGATGCCTTGGCCTATGAGAGAACAAGTTGTGTGGAGAACTGGTGGAGGGTGGGGGGGGCATAGGTGGGTTTCTGTATGAGGTGAATGAAAGGAGGGAAATTTATAGATGGGAAAATTGATTGTGGATGAAATGGAGTGTTAATGATACTGTAGAGGCGCAGTCAAATGAGAATCATGAGGAGATATCCTAGGAATCCATTGGGAAAGATAGAAAAATAATGAGAAGGAGTATGTGGTTGATTCTCGAACATGCGTAAGACTATCGGGACTGCCATCCCTAAGGGGTGAAAGCAGCATGATTGCCAAAGTTCCGAAGGGGACTATGAATGGGACAACTCATGTGGGGGAGAGTGATACTAGGTGAAATTACTTGAAATGCAACAAAGGTGATAGTACTACAAAGCTAAATGTGAGGATCCTATAGGAAAATGTTAGAGGGTGTGACTGGGAGATGCAATTGGTATTCAGAGGGAATGACTACATTCCAATGTCGATCATATACCTGAAGGGGTTGTGTTGATTTTTGGTGACTGAGTACTTGCACACATGAAAACCAAATACCCGACGTGAACAATATCTGAAGATAAAGAACATATAACAATTATTTGATAATTTTGAACATGAGCATGTGTACCTAGGCGCGATGTGAGAAAAAGGCTCCCACGGGGCCGAGGATGGATGTTGACTCGGGGAATGTGACTCTGTAAGTGGCGGGATCCTAATCTCATGGCTAAACATGGACCAAAAAATGGATGCTCTGAGTTCCTGTAATTGAGCATGGAAGTTTTGCAAAAGGGACTATATATAGTTGTATGGCCCACAATGCCACCTCATTTGTGCCTACTGCCATAGTGAGTTGACGAGAGGTTTTTAGAGGAGATTTTCATATTCTCAAAGTTTGATCCAACTGATATAGGATTTGCGACAGCCAGGTTAGTTGTATCATCCTCCTGTATTGTAGCTAGGTTTTTTTTTCTAGGTATTGTCGTACAGATGGTCGTACTAGTGGATTTTGTGAGGGTGGAACCCCAAGTGTGCGGGTGATCGAGGGATACCCACACTGAGGTGCATGGTTCTAGTGAGGAAATCCATGCATGGGGGGGCATGATTGAGGAAAACAGACATGCATTGGATGCGGGCCTATTTGAGGTACAGTTGCACACTGTGCGCAACTGTGTCTCCGACTGTTGTGCACTAGTGTGTCGCTGTGTAGCGAAAAGGTGCGCATGAACACACATCTATGGGTATAACAGATGCGCATTAATGCTCATCAGTTTCTTCAAAAAATGCTCAACTGTGCGAGGAAGAGGTGCACATATGTGCGTGCCTATGGGGGTGACATTCGTGCACATGAGCCAAAGATGGGGGGTTTAGAAAAACTTGTATTTTTTGGAAGTTTTTGAGTTCTGAATAGTGATGGATGATCAAATGTTGTTTGTGTGAATGCAGGTAATCAGTACAGGATGCCAGTCCACTCGAGGGAGAGGGACTCGGTGAGAGATGAGACAAGAGTTCAGGGACCTTTTGCATCTTGTGGGTTGCTAAAGTTCTTCGACTACCCACTGCTACAGGCACATGAGACCTGCTACAATTTTTTATTTCTCTGTGGAGCACTGAGCTATAGTGATTTGTTGTTCAGGGAGAGCAGCTGACATTCCCTGTGATGGAGGATGTCTATTTCTTGACTAGGCTCCCTTTTCGAGGGAGGGCCCTACCTATGGATCCCCAGTTTCCAGGGGACTCCCACTTGGCAGACTTAGCGAAGAGGTACTATTTGGGACCAGAATTTATGTTAGGTTCGATCGTTCGGATTGAGGCGATGGATGCACTCGTGCATCGTTGCATCGTAGCAATGATCCGAAGGATATATAGATCCTTATCTACTCAATATATCAGTTGTGGTCAGGTGAGGATCATGTAGAGAGCATTTTTCCAGGGGCCTCATGTTACACACCAAGATGATGGGGCAACTTAACCATTGTCGGACTACCGACTCTAGTGAGTTTGCCTTTGGGTCGATCTTGGTGGCATGGTTCTTGGAGAGGGTGTCCATGTTATTCCCTAGAGTGTTGTTGGAGGCAGCTGACGCATGGGAGACATGATTGATGTGGTGGGAATAGATTTTGGTAAGGCACAGAGGTGGGGAGGGTGGCCATTATTTTACAGCCTATATGGCACGTGTGTGGCGCCAAATGACATAGATCATACAATAGTTCCCATATGGTGGGATGGACTTTCGGCAGGACCCATATATGGTTTTACCTCCTGGAGAGGATAGGGACCATAGAGGTATGTTAGTGTACTTTATATTTTGTGATTTTGATATTATATCATACGTTTTATGTATGGATGGATGTTGATGCTATCATTTGTTTGTTGTGTGTGCAGATGTGGGGTCGTGATGTTGAGAGGTGGATTTGGTTAGAGAGTTGGATCATCAGGGGCCCATGAGACCACCACAGGGAGAGTCATAGGTGAGAGAGAGACGACGGAGGGACGAGGCTAGTTCTAGGCCAACTAATGATGTGAGAGATGGTAGGAGACGTAGATTTTATGAACTCGATGCAGGGCTATTGCATGCGCCATGGGGTGTTTGAGGATTTCCATCGTCGGTTGGAGGTGGTGCTATAAGGAGTGCCTGAGGGCATGTGGAATCAGGTCCAGGAGTAGGGAGTCTTGGAACAGTGCATGGGCCTTTTGACAGAGTTGTAGACATTGATGTGAAGAGCAGCTGTAGCAGGGGCAACTATGACTAGGCAAATGCCCCTCAGTCCTGGAGGACCCCCAACTAGTGGGGCACCTCCTCCCGATACAGGACCTGGTGGTGGTTCTTTAGAGGCACCATGAGTGCTTGATGTATATGTATTTTTATATTTATATAGGCCTACTTGCCCATGGTATAGGGTAGTGTGAAGCCTATTTTATACCTATAGGGATGAGGGGGATCACCTGCCTACAGGTGATTTATATTTTGTACCATTTTTGTAAACATTGATGATACATTGATCATTTATATATATATATATCTGTGTGTGTGTGTGTATACATGTTTTATGATTGTCGTAATGTTCACATATGATGGGATACTTGTGATGCTTTTTATGATGTCTAATATATATGATGTGATAGACTTTTGATATTTTTTATGTATGTGTGATGATGTCTTGATGTGATAAATTCCAACCTAACACTAGGTTAGCCATATTATCTGATATTTGATTGAATTTTCATGGAATATGTGTAAATGTAATTGAATCAAATTGTCGATATAAGAGTCTAACTTGCAGGTATTTGCGGAAGAGGCAAGGATCGCGGACACAGTACACATTATTGAGCTATATAATGACAAGATAGGAATCTAATAAGATGCTAAGGTGACGAATATGGAGGTGACTGGCCTCATCAAGGAGGCCAATGACAACTGCATGTTCATCTTGGTTGTTGATTTGTGAGACCAAACATATGACACTAGAGTGGAGAAGTTCATGTGAGGGGGTATAGAGGGCCCAAGCAGCCGAAGCGAGATTTTGTGTCCAACGTCTAGCTCCGTCAATGTAATCGATGTGGTAGGCCGATGGAGGATGCATATGCCAATAACACAAATGGTAGATAAGACATAAGGCATGGAGGAAAAAAGAAGACTAAAAACTCTACAAACGTGTACAAAAAAGAAAGAGCCTAGTGTAGAATGACTATGCTCAGGTGTAAAATTTCTTTAAGTACAACCCATTGACGGGTTCTTTGAGAGGATATCCTTCTAGAGAGAATAGTCTGTATGCGCCTTTAGTGAGGCAGTGTTGGACGATGTAGGGTCCATGCCATAATGACTCGAATTTTCCATGACCGAAGGTATCGTGAGAGATATCGTAGGTGAGGAAGAGATCTCCTTCATTGAATGAGCCAAGGTTGACATGGTGGTCAAAGGTAGCCTTCGACCATTTTTAAGTTGCCTCATTGTTCTATAATGAAGTCCGACGGTCTTCAACGAGTGAATCTAAGTGTAGAAATCGCTGGTCCATTGGACGAGTGTCAGGTAATAGCTCAATGGCAGTGCGTAAGGTGGGAATTTCACACTCAATGGGGAGAGTGTATTGGACCCCATGGATGATATGGAATGGTGTAAAACCAGTGGAAGTTTTAACTGTCATGTGATAATACCATAGTGTTGAAAAAAACATATGATGCCAATTGGTCTTATGTTTGTTAACAGTGCGCTGCAACATGGTTTTGAGGACCTTGTTGACAACTTCTAATTATCTGTTGGACTAGGGGTAGTATGGGGAGGCAAACTCGTGGTACAAGACTAATATTGAGGAGAGTTCGGTGAAGATATCATTCTCGAAGTCTTTCTCGTGATCAAAGACTAAATTTAGTGGGACTCCGAAGCTGGAAATGATGTGGTTAAAGAAAAAAAATGTTCCCATGTCCGTTGTGTTGTTGAAGGTGGGCATGGCTTCGGCCCATTTGGTAAAGTAATAGATAATGATGACAATGTACTTGTATCCATTGCTAGATGGAGGATTGCAAGTCATGAAGTCTATGCCCCATTTTAATAAGGGTTCGACAGTGATGATTGGATGTATAAGAGCGGGTGGTGCTCATGCTTTGCTTTCATATAGGTGGCATTTGTCACATCACTTCACAGTGTGGATGTAGTCATGAAATAATGTGGGCCAGAAGTAGCCTTTTTGAATGAGTTTTTGGGAGGTATACATCCCTGAGAGGTGGCCACCACAAGCACCATTGTGGCAATCATTCAAGACTCTATCGACTTTCTCGATGGTCAAACATCGACAAAATATGGTTTCGACCCCACATCGATATAGGATGTCACCGATGAGGATATATCGAGGGGCCTCATGGAGAATGTGTTACACATAAAAAATACTCACTTCGATAGTGTCACAAGTGTCGTCATTACAAGTGTCGCAAGTGTCACATTTTGCTCACAAGTGTCGCAAGTGTCAAAGAAAGCATACTACCATGATGCCTATGTCATTCATGTAAACGACATCAAGAGGACACTTAGCACATGTCAAAAACTTGATTTGGAAGAGGAGGAAAGGTTAACTAGGCTTATAAACCTTTTTCCATCTGAAAGCACCCCAAAAACTGAGTTTTTCAAGGAGAGCGCTCCCCTATACCTCTTATGGGAGTGTTGGTGCTCCCCCTTACACTGTCTGGGAGCATTATAAATGTCTTTGGCCCTTCTGCAGGAGCAGTCCTACCCTCAGAAGCATTGGTGCTCCCCTAAAGCCTGCTAGGGAGTGCTATAGTGCTCTGAGTGCCATTTTGAGGGAGCGCTACCTATTTTAGGCAACAGTTGAGTTGTTGAGATGAATGGGGGAAGGATATTTTCATTCTTAGAAGGCAGTTGAGCTCGAATCCCTAGTCCAACCATGATCTTAGGGAAGATCCTCAACTGAAGGAGGAAAATGCTCACCTTCCCCAATGATATCTCAAGTTGTTGAGCCTCTCCAAGGCTATATAAGCAAGCTTTCTAATGGTGAAAGAGGACTGGAAAGGGAGAATCACACCAAACTTATGATCTTATAAGTGGTGCTAGAATAGGGGAAGAATTGGAATCATAAAACCTATGATCTGATAGGAAACATACAGTGAACTGGAGGAAAGTAATCAGTGGATTCACCAGTTTCTGTTGAAGGAAAATCTCCCTGCAGATAGGTAGATCTCCTCAAAGAGATAGATTCTTAACTCTAAGACAGAAAGTGCTTATCATGGTCACTGAATTCCTTTTAGATCTAGGTGGAATAGTGTGTGAGAAGGAAGGAGAAAAGAAGTACCTTTTACTGGTGTTTGTCCCTGCACGCTCTGAGTTGAGCTCCGATCTTTCTCTCCTCGAGAAGCCCTGTAGACAAACAAAGTACGACCACTTCCTACTCTATCAAGATTAGTCCGAAATAGGTCTATCTACTAAATATCTTTCGCAGACCAGAGATTAGATCCACACTATATCCCTAGTGGAGTCGCCAGTTTCTGTTGAAGGAAAAACTCCCTGCGGACAGGTAGATCACCTCAAAGAGCTAGACTCTTAACTCTAATACAGAAAGAGATTATCATGGTGACTGACTTCCTTTTAGATCTAGGTGGACTAGTGTGTGAGAAGGAAGGAGAGAAGAAGTACCTTTTACCGGTCTTTGTCCCTGCACGCTCCGAGTTGAGCTCCAATCTTTCTCTCTTCGATAAGCCCTGTAGACAAAAGAAGTACGACCACTTCCTACTCTATCAAGATTAGTTCGAAATAGGTCTATCTACTAAAGAGACTAATTCATGTGATATTGAACACGAATTAGAAAGAAACAGGCCAAGCAAATTATATTAATGACGACAAAACATTGCTTACAGTCGTAGATGGATTGCAGTAGTTTCGTCAAGTCCTCCTTGTCTACCCCTTGCTCAAAAGATCCATGATCTGAATGAGGATATCTTCACTGATTTCTCCCTATGAGATCATAGGTCTCTTTCTTCCAAATCATATCTTTTCTAGCACCACTTATAAGATCATAAGTTTGGTGTGATTCTCCTTTTCCTGTCCTCCTTTCACCATTAGAAAGCTTGCTTATATATCCTTGGAGAGGCTTTAACCACTTGAGATATCCTTGGTGAAGTTGAGGATTTTCCTCCTTCAATTGAGGATCTACCCTAAGATCATGGTTGGACTAGGGATTCGAATCCAACTACCTTCCAAGAATGAAAGGATCCTTCCCCCATTCATCTCAACAACTTAACTACTGCCCAGAATAGGTAGCGCTCCCTTAAGCCTATTGGGGAGCGCTACGGCACTCTGATGGCCCTTTTGAGGAGAGAAGAAGAATAAGAAGAGCTCGAAAAGGACCAAGACCCCAACAACATCAGATTTTGTCCCTAAGAAACCAGTTATTGTTAATAGTACTGGGAGTGTTGATGAGGTCAACAAGATTAAAATGAAGAATCCAAAACCCAAATTCCCATGCAGCCTTTGTAAGGGTGACCACTTTCTAAGGGATTGCCCCGGTCTTACCCAGGTCTTAGAAATGTGGTCCTCCATGTCATCGGCCTCTATCGGTCATGTCGATGATACCTCATCAACTAGTGATGTTCAGGTTGGTAAGAAGAAGCAAACTGTCAAGTTCCCTTGCATGTTATGTAAAGGTAATCATCACTCTCACCTTTGTCCTCATATGGACGAGGCTTCTTCTCTTTTGGAAAAACTTCAACTTCCAAAAGGTTATCGTAATATTTCCTCTGACCCATCATTGGTTGATGGACTGGTCAATCCGGTTCCATCCCCGGTCAGTCCGGTTGATCAGGTGGTCAATCTAGTTTCCTCCTCGATTGAACCACAAACCCAAGTAGTTGATCCAATTTCGTCATCGATCAACCTCGCTCTTCATCAAAAGAGTGACACCAAAGTGGTCGATCTATTTTCATCCTCGGTCGATCCCACTCTCCCGTTAGAGAGTGACACCATAGCGGTCAATCTGTTTCCACCCGTCGACCCCATTCTTCCCTTGGAGAATGAAACTCAAGTGGTCGATTCAGTTTCACTGTCAATCGATCCCATTCCTCCATTGAGAAATGCTAAAGTGACTGATCCAGTTTCTTCCTCGGTCAGTCCCACTCTTCCTCTGAAGAGTGCCAAAGTGGTTGATCCATTTTCTCCATCGATCGATCTCGTTCCTCCATTGAGGAATGCTAAAGTTACTGATCCAGTCCCTTCCTCGGTCAGTCCCACTCTTCCTCTGAAGAGTGCTAAAGTGGTCTATCCAAGTCCACCATTGGTTGATCCGATCCAATCGTCGGTCGATCCTACTCCCCTTCTAGAGAGTAAACCCAATACTACCTGTTGCGCCTCTTTCGTCACCTTGGTGAGCAGAATAGAGGTTATTTCAAGCTCAGTTGGGCCTACTGAGCAGGACAGCTGTAGAGAAAAGAGTTAGGGAAAGAAAATAAAAACTACAATTAATAATTAAACTAAGAGATGAAATAAAAACTAAATTCATGAGCATAGAGACATAGAAACAAAAAGAACCATAAGACCCATGTCACCAATGT
>ML777337.1:832062-843900 GCA_009831015.1 Picea engelmannii | reverse complement strand
CTCTTTACAAATCCACTCAATGGTGAGGTGGATTGTCCAATGTAATGGTGCCAATATGCTCTTGTCAAGGATGGAGTCCTCAAAACAATAGAGGCAACATAACATTACTTTGAATTCCTTGAGAAAATGAGGTGCATCCATGTATTTTTATAGCATTCATTTGGGTTATTGTTTAAATGCTTTGTAGTGTGAAAACAGGCTAATTAGGGCATTATTAGGTCTTTGACCAGCCCACTACTCGGATCCAGTCCAGATTTGAGGGTCAAATCGGCTTGGGAGCTGAACCATAAGTGTTTGGGAGGCTGGCCACTTCCATATATGCGTCATTTAGCAGGTGCGCGACTTTTTGCGCTAACACTCGCGCATCATGCACCTGTGCGCGATTTCTACGTTCCTGTTCTGTGCATGCGCACACGCGCCCAATGTATGCAAAGCGCTCTTCAAATTTTCACTACTTTGTATTTTTTTTGACCTTTTTTTAAAGTTGTGGTATTAATTCAAGTCCATGGATGACTTCATCACTGTTTGACGATGTTGAGTTCTTGTAACCATGTGCGGACGAAATTTCAGTGATAACAGATGCCCCCTGATGGATGAGGTTAGGAGAATACGTATAGCCGAAATCCATCAATGTTTCTTCTACTGAGAATGTTGTTTTAAGATAGAGCAATAGTGGGATCGTTCAGAGTGATCCGTTGGAGAAAAAAGGAACCGGTAGGACCCGACCTTCCATGAGGTGTATAAAATAGAAAACTGTGTACAAACGAGGTGGGCATGCCCCATGCTCATGTTATGTAACTCTAAAAAAAGATGACTGAAGTGTTGGTGTAGACAACTACAGTGCCCGCGGGGGAAGTTGTGATAAAGGCAGAAGACAATTCTGCAAATGAACATACTCTGAATAGTAGGCAGTGATCATGGTAATAAGTAGCAGCGATGATGTGGGCATTGATAGCCCTACCAAGTTCAGAGGTCTTCAGCAACTGAAAGAACTAACTGTAATAGTTGCAAAGTAAGACCCACCGTAACATGAGAAAGTGTTGGCGTCGAATGTTATGGGGATCAATGACATTAGTGAGCAATGATGTTTCACCATGTGCCATTCGAGATCTCTCATTGAGTGGATAATGAGAATCAAGATACTGTCGCCCTTCTAGAAAACTGTGCTGATGTCGACAAAAAGGGGGACACTACTCGTAGAATAAAATGGCTTCATGAAATCTACTAAGTGAGGTGAGGAAGTGGCAGAGGTACATGGATGAAGTCAAGATGTGAGAAGACTCAAGGACGCCCTTGGTTGGAGGATGTATGAGAGAAAAAGTGGCCGCAACCGTTCAACGAGGTTGAGTGTTAGGGGGACGACAAGACTGGGGATAAGTTGTGTCAGAGGCGGGACAAGTTGAACAAATTCAGAGGGTAGAGGTAAGTGACTTGTAGGGTACTCTGAAGATATGGATGATGCCAGCAAGGGAAGATGATAAGTAGTGCTCCAACCAAGGGTGACATGGGTTTCGGCTGGACAAAAAGAGGGAAGCAGGTCGCCAAAGGTGACGACAAAAAGGGTAATGTAATGACTGAATATAAAGGTGTTTGTACAATAAATAACGAATAATTGGGGAGAAATGTACAAATATAGAAACGGGTGCCCCAGTGTGATATGGGTGGCCCATGTAGGGCATAATTTTCTTGGAAAACTGATGAAGGGTGGGGGCCCCATTGGTGAGTTTCTGTATGAGGTAGGTGAAATGAACGTAGGTTTGCAGATGGGCAAACTGATTATGGATGAAATGGAGGGTTCGTGATACTACGGAGGTGCAGTTAAAAAATAGAACCGTGAAGAGATAATCTGGGAGTCTGTGTGGGAAAGCTAGAAAAATGAGGAGAGGGAGTATGTGTTTGATTCGCGACATGATGAAAAACTATCGGGACTCCCATCCCTAAAGGGTTTTGAAAAACAACATGAGTGTCAAAAGTGTCAAAAGGTGCTATGAATGGGACAACTCATGTGGGTAAGAATGCTACCGGGTAACAGTACCGAAGATGCAAATGGAGGTGTGGGTACTATAGAGCCGGGAATGGGGATCCTAGAGGCAAATATTAGAGGGTGTGACTAGAAATGTAAGTGCGATACAGTGGGAAAGACTACATGCCAGTGCTGAGTATATACCTGAAGGGGTTGTGCCGATGTATGATGATCAAGTACCTGCACACATGAAAACCAAATACCCAAAGTGAACAATATCTGAAGAGAATCGAAGATATGAGCATGTATTTGATAAGCGTGAATATGCGCATGTGTACTTGACTAGGGTATGAAAAAAAAGGTGCCCCGAGGGCTCAGGATGAAAAGAGGCCCAGGGATTGTTGTGATGTAGATGACAGGATGTTGATCCCGTGACTGAAGATGGATTGAAAAAGGGACACCGTGGGCTCCCGGAATGGTGAGTGGAAGTTTGGCAAAAAGGCCTATATATAGTTGTAGGGTCCACATTGCCACCTCTTTTGTACCTGCTATAATAGTGACTGAACGAGCAGTTTTCAGAGGAGATTTGGAGATTGAGGGAGGATGAGGCATCTGATTGGTGATTAGCGAGATTTAGGTTAGTGGTCTGATCATCCTACATAGAAATAGGATTTCATTTTTTGGGCAAGGGATGTACGGGGGGCCATACAGAGATATTTAGGGGATATGGGCCCCACATGCGCGGGCGATCTGGTAATAGGCGCGCACATGTGCGTGCCTGTCCACCAGATATACGCGCATGGGGAAGCGGTAGAGGGGATTTAAGGCATGCTCTAAGGGCGCGCCTGTGGGTTGAACAGGTGCGCATCTATAGGTTGAACAGGCACGCATTTGTGCGTGCTTGTATGGTGAACAGGTGCGCTTGGGAGTGTGCCTGTGAAGCAAACAGGTGTGCACTGTTGTGCACCTATGTAGTGAACAGGTGCGTACACATGCACACCTGTGTAGTGAATCGACGCGCACATGTGCGTGCCTGTAGGTAACAAAACCGCGCCTAGGAGGCAAGGTTGAGGTGTATAAAAACGAGTCTTTTTTATGTTGTTGATACTTTCTTGAGCTGATATAGGACTCTGTGTTATGTCTGTAGGTGGACGGTGGTGACGATGCCAGTGGGTTGGCGATAGCTAGACTGGTCTCAGCTGCGAGATGCCGTGGCTATTGAGGGGCCAGGTGTGCATGCGACTTTGGCAGCCTGTGGGCCGCTAAAGTTTTTTGAGTGCCCGTTGATACAGGCACAGGAGTATCTCCTACAATTCTTGATCTAGATGTGGAGTCCAGAGCTGCACTACTTCCTCGTGTGAGGAGAGAAGATCCCCTTCACTGCGGTGGAGGACGTATATTTCTTGACTAGGATTCCCTTTCGGGGAATGCCCCTACTGACGGAGCTGGTGCTTCCTAGGGATATGCAGCTCGTGACTATTGGATGGAGATATTGTTTGGGTCGCAACTTTATGTCCGGGACAGTTGTGAGCATTGCGTCTATAGATTCCCTGGCGCATCGTTGTATAGAAGCGATGATTGTGTGAGTATATGGGTCACTGGAGACCCAACGGATCAGTGGTGGCCAACTTCTGGTGCTAGAGAGAGTGTTGTCCGACGAGCGTTTCGGTTGGGGGATTATGCTGCATGCGAGGATGGTGGGGTAGTTGAACCACTGTCGGTCCACGGATACAGGGGATTTTGCCTTCGGGTCCATCCTAGTGGCCTGGTTTCTAGAGAGGGTGCCGATGTTGTGCCCGAGGATTCTATTGGGTGCGCCGGGGGCGCGAGAGCCACGGTTGAGGTGGTGGTCGACTGTGTTACTTCACCATGGTGGTGGCGAAGGTGGCCACTTCTTTTCTGCAGAGGCGACGCAGGTACAGCGACAAATGCCATAGGTGATTTTACGTTACCCCTATGCCGGGGTGGACTTACGGGATGATCTGGACATGGTGCTAACTCCAGGGGAGGTTTTTGATCATCGAGGTATGTTTGGTGTTTATGTGCATGTTTTTTCTATTTTGAATTTGAGATAGCAGTCCATATATATATGATATAGATGCTGATACTATCTGTTGTTTGTGTGCATGTGCAGATGTGGCACCTCGCGGGCGCAAGGTGGAGATGCAGAGAGCACCGTATCATCGGGAGTCGGAGAGACTACTACGAGGAGAGAGACGTCGGCGTGAGGATGTCATGGTGAAACCAACTGAGCATGAGAGGGCAGCGAGGAGGCGTTGGTTTGATGACCCTGGTGCTGGGCCGTCACATGCTCCTACGGCAACTGCCGGAGTGGAATTTGAGGATATCCACCATCATCTGGAGACGGTGTTAGAGGATGTGCCTGAGGGCATGTGGTCTCGCATCCAGGACGAGAGTTTCCTGGAGCAGTGTGTGGTGGTTCCGCCACCATGGCAAGCCATAGTACGACGAGTAGCAATGGCTACTGCTATGATGAGAAGACGACTGCCTCCGGGGCAGGAGGGGCCTGTAGGGGGTGGACCACCACCGCCTGAGGCAGGTGGTGGTGGGCCGCCACTGCCTGAGGGAGGGTCAGGTGGTGTTTCTTTAGAGGCACTGTGAGTGGTGCTTTATGTATTTGATGTATGGATATATTTTTTTGTATATAAGCTGGTGAGCCCATTTTGTACCAAGGTGCTGCATTGGCCTGCGGATACTTGTATTTTTTGTATGTAAACATTTGGATGGCACTGTGGACCTATATATATACATGAGTATACTTTTTGAGATCTATGTGGTGTTTACATGTTTTTGGTTAATGTTTTGATGATGTCTATTCTATGTATATGATGTGACAAGATTGTGATATGTTTATGTATGTGTAGAGGTATCTTGATGTGATATATGCTAGTCTAACACAATATTAGCTAGGTTATCTATTATTTGATTCAATTGTCTTCGAATAAGTGTAAATGTAATGGAATCAAAATGTCGAGATAAAAGCCTAACCTGCAGATATTTGCGAAAGAGGAAAGGATCGTGTACACGGTACACATTGTTGAGCTGGAGTACAACTAGTTGAGAGTCGAGAAAGATGCTAAGGTGACGAATACGATGATGTTGGGCATCGGCCAGGAGGCCGATGATGGCAGTGTATTTGGCTTGGTTGTTGGTTGCTAACCCTAAACATATGCTACTCGAATGGAGTATTTCATGTGAGGGGGTGTAGAGAGCCCAAGTAGCCGAAGCGAGATTTTGTCTCCAATAGCTGGCGCCGTCAGCGTAATCAATGTGGTAGGATGGTGGAGGAAGCATTTGTCAATAGCACAAAGCATAGTTTAGATGTGAGGGAAGGAGAAAAAGATAAAAAAACGCTAGAAAAAAAAAAACCTAAAGTAGAATGACTTCTTTTAAGCATAAAATTTCTTGAGATACAACCCGTTGACGGGTTCTTTGAGAGAGAGGCCTTCGGGAGAGGGCAGGATATATGCGCCCTTAGTGAGGCAATGTTGAATGATGTATGGGCCATGCCAGAGTGACTCGAATTTTCCATGGCCAAAGGTATCATGAGCGATATCGTAAGCCAGGATGAGGTTGCCTTCGCAAAATGAGCGAAGGTTGACATGGTGATCAAAGGTAGCCTTGGATCGTTTTTAAGATGCCTCATTGTTTTGTAAGGGAGATTGACGATATTCATCCAGAGACTCCAATTTCAGCAAGCGTTGCTCCATTGGAGCAGTGTCAGGTAATAGCTCAATGGCGGTGCGTAAGGTGGGAATTTCGCACTCGATGGGAAGAGTTGCCTCGACCCCATGGACTAAATGAAATGGTGTGAAACCAGTAGTGGTTTTCACAGCCGTTCAGTAATCCCATAGTGAAGAAAATAACATATGATGCCAATTGGTTTTATGTTTATTAACCGTACACTGTAACATGGTCTTGAGGACTTTGTTAACTACCTCAACCTGTCCGTTAGACTGAGGGTAGTATGGTGAGGCAAACTCGTGAGAGAATCCTAACCGAGATGAGAGTTCGACGAAGATCTCATTCTCGAAGTGTTTCCCATGGTAGGAAACGAGTTGGAGGGGTACTCCAAAGAGGGATATGACGTGGTTAAATAAGAAACGCGTTGTAGTGTCAGCGGTGTTGTTGAAAGTGGGCATAGCTTCGGCCCATTTGGTGAAGTAATCAATGGAGAAAATGATGTATTTGTGACCATTGTTGGAGGGGGGATTACAAGCCATGAAGTCGATGCCCCATTTACAAAAAGGGTCGGCAGTAATGATAGGGTGAAGAAGAGCGGGGGGAGCGCGGGCTTTGTTGGCATAGAGTTGACATTGCTCACATAATTTCATGGCATGAATGCAATCATGAAACAAGGTAGGCCAAAAGTAATCGACTCGTATGATATTTTGAGCAGTGGATATGCTCGAAAGATGGCCCCCACATGCATCGTTGTGGCAGTCGTTTAAGACTCGATTGGCCTCGTCAATAGTCAGGCATCGACGAAGGATGGTGTCGACGCCCCGCCGGTATAGGATATCTCCGATGAGGAGGTAGCAGGGGGCCTGATGGTGAATACGACGACGATCATCGCATGAAAGGTGGTTACCGAACTTTTGAGGGCAGAGATAGATGAGGAGGTCATCGTACCAAGGATAATCCGACGTGATTTAAAAAAGATGTTCGTTAGGAAAGTCGGTGTTGACGGGGGCACTGGTGGTGTTAGAGGGGAGGGCCGTGACAAGTTTGACGAGAACGAGGGCCTTCTTACTCTTAGGTGTTGAGAACTCGAGGTCGTACTCCTGAAGGATAACGATACATCGAGGGAATTTTTTGTTCACTTGCCGACGGCTGAGCAAGTACTGCATAGGGTTGGAATTTGCGACGACCTTTGTTGTGCGAAGATGAATGTAATGGCGCAGTTTTTGGACTGCGAGGACAACTGCAAGAGCAAGTTTCTCTTCGTTTTTATATTTCAAGGGTGGCCCTGAGAGGTTTTTACTAACGTAATAAATGACATGTTCATGATTGTCATCTCTGAGTTGGAAAAGGATGCTGGCTATTGATACAGTTGATGCTGATACGTAGAGGATATAGTCGTGATTATAGTCAGGTGCACTAATTAAAGGTGCATTTGAAAGCATTGTTTTAAGATTGTCAAATGACTATTGGGCATGGTCATCCTAGTGAAATGGGATGTCATGACGTAGTAAGAGAAGGAAACCATGTGTGCATATGGCGTAATCTGGGACAAAGCATCTAAGAAAGTTAGCTTTGCCCTGTAGACTCTGAAGTTGTCGTAAATTCTGGGGAGGTGGAATTTCATTGATAGCTTGGACTTTGAGGGGGTCCACGGTAATACCGCTTTGGGAAATGATAAAACTGAGGAGGATCCCTGCGGCGACACAGAACACGCACTTGAGAGGATTCACGGATGTTGTACTGACGACACCGTTGAAAGATGATTCGTAAATCATCGAGATGCTGGGTGCGTTTCTTGGATCGAGTTGTGAGGTCGTCCAAGTAGGCGAGGATGATGTGGGCCAGATCGTGAAAGATGTATGTCATGGCCTGCTGGAAAGTTGCGTCAGCATTCTTTAAGCCGAAAGGCATGACACGATATGCAAAAGTACCCCACGGGGTAGTGAATGTGGTTTTATATTTCTCGGTGGGGTGAATTTGAATTTGATTATAACCAGAGAATCCATCCATAAAGGAGAGAGCCTCGTGGCCCGTGCAGTCATCGATAATTTGATCGATAAAAGGCATTGGAAAGTTGTCTTTGGGACATGCATGATTGAGATCGCGAAAGTCTATGAAAACACAGATAGTGCCTTATTTTTTGTTAACAGGTACAGGGTTGGAAACCCATGAGGTATAGGTGATGGGGTAAATGAACCCAGCAGCGTGTAACTTGTCAATTTCGGCTTTGATAGCCGCATCTTTGGAGGGATGTAGCGGTCGTTGTTTTTGGCGAACTGGTGTAATGTCGGGCCAGGTGTCGATGTGATGTTCAACAATAAAGGGATCGAGGCCAGGCATTTTCGTGTATGACCAGGCGAAAATATCCCTATATTCCTGGAAGACGACTTTATATGCGGTGATTTCTTGAGGAGTGCAAGCAAATCCAATGGTGATTTCTTCGACGATGCCATTTTTAATGGAAATGTCAATTTTAATGGTGGGGGAAATGTTGGCCATATTGCCTTCTTCAAAAGCATCAGAGGCAGGAATGGGATTTTTGAACCAGTCGATAGGCCCTGATGGGATAAAATCCTTGGTTTCGACCGCGTACATGGGGTTTTGGTTAGGAGGCATGGAGGCTTCCTATGGAGAGAAGAGTGCGCAATGGTGTAGCGCATCCCAGGGAGAGTCCATGTGGTTTAACTCTTCGAGTATTTCTTCATCGTATTGGAAATGACGGGAATACAAGGGGTCATGAGGAGTGATCTTGGTGACAGTGGTCATGTGGTTTCCCCCTGGTGAAGAAGCAGGGGGAATATTGTTAGGAGATGGTGAGGGTTCACTCGACATAAACCATATATTGAAGTACTGAGGGGTACCCATGGTGGTTCGGTGGAGAGTGTTCGTAGTGGAATGAGCAGGAGAGTTGGGTGGGTTGGGGGGTGAATCTTCAGATACGTCATCTAAGAACCATGGAGGCATTGGGAGTGCCTCGGGTTTGGGAGAAATGACATGAAGATCCTCTAGTGACGAGGTAATGTCAATTATCGCCTCGGCGGGTCGGTGAAGCAGGGTCAATTGACATTTCCTGTATTCAAGGATCATAGGACACTAGTATGTAAAATGAGCTAATGAATAACAGAGAGAGCAAGGGCATCTCATGCGTTCATTGACTGAAGTGGTGACATAGAGGATGTCAGTGATATTTGTTGAGGAGGACGTAGCAGGACTGGGGTTGTTCTGGAAGTTCTGGCGCACTGCGGCTAATGTCTGTTGAAAGCGTGGTAGTGTTGGGCAATGGTGGGTATAATGGCCATATTCATAACATATAGCACATGCGTATTTGGTCCTCAACCCTTTACTACTGGAAGCGGGGGGGTGGTAGTGGTAAGGATGGGAATCATCATGGGGAGTCCTTCCTGGGGGGGAAGGGATGGTCAAGGGACCATCTCTGGTGGGTGTAAGTACCAAACTGGGATTGCTAACACCATATTAGGTAGTGTGAGCGTTGCAGCTACCTGAAAAGCTTCGATACCTGGTGGAGGGTAAAATAAGGGAATTTGAGTGAGGGGTTGGGGAATTGTCTCCCAAATTGGACTATGTCCTTGGGGAGAGGTGGAATCGTGGACTGGTGGGGTCAACGAGTGTCCAGGAGGTTCTTGAGGGGGGGGTTCTGCGACGAGTGGGACGTCAAGTATGATAGAAGCCTCTGTAGGAGGAAGGCTATCCTCTGTGTGAGTTCCTTTAGATGATATGGTACACACTTGATTGGAAGGGTGTAGGAGTGGTGGTTCTCCATGATATGTTCCTAATAAGGACGGATCTTTAAAAATCCCAGGACCCATCTCGACGAGTGGATATGTGTCATGGCTTGTGTGGATGAGAGGAAGAATGTTATTGATGTTGGCAGATGGATTAGGCTCATAATGTGAGACTTGGTCAATGGTAACGATCTTCCCATTGTGAGGGAACATCATTTTCCAAAAGACGGAAGATGCCACTGCCTTCATAGCATACATGTAGCTACGATCGAACAGGATATTATAATCGAGTGGGGCGTCGATAACTTCGATATCGATGAGAATAGTCTTGCCCCTGAGTTCAACGGGGACATTTTGAAAGATCCCTTCAGGAGAGGATGGTCGTTCGTCATAAGTTCATAATGTGATGGAAGAGGGTATGAGTTTCGGGGAACCAAGTTTCTGCCATACCATTTTGGACATAATGCATGTAGATGCACCTTCATCGATGATACACTGATGAACTGTGATGTTCCGTATTTTCACTAGTATTTGAAAAGCAATCAAGGCGGGAAGACGAGGCTCTCCGCTGTCAAGATCAAAGGTAATGAGTCGAGTATCTGTAGGGTCGACTTCCCCCAAGGTGGAAAGTAGTGATTTCCGCTGAGTAGGACAAGTCTGAAGGACTTTGAAGACTGACATGGCAGCTGGGGATTGTGCTAAGTCATCTACCAAACTATAGTTATGAGCTGCCTGAGCCTGTGGGTTGTGGACATTCCTGCACAATGGGATGCGAGGGATGCAAAGAGGTGGTTCGATGGAAGGGAGCAACGGAGGTCCCGATGGTGTAGGGTTTGTCTCTGGAGGGAGGGTAGGAGACTCAGCTGGTGCATGATACTGACGGTTATGTGTTTGCAGAAGGATTTTGTCCTCACTTGTGAGGAGAATTGTACGATCTTTTGGATTGTTGGGGTTGAGGTATTGTCCCACTTGATGTGGGGGATGCAGTGTGTCCTGTTGGGTGTTTATCACACCTTGATTTGGAATTGGATTTTGAAGCACGGCGGGAGGGGGTTGTTTCACATATTGTTGTGGTGCCTACGGAGGGGCAGGCTGTGCAGGAGAATGGGGAAGATTACCAGAGTCTTTCAACCATTTGAAATCAATGATTTGGGGGAAATGATGAGTGTAATGTCTCAACTCACCACAAAGGGCACAAGGGAAGATGGTTTTAACATTATTTTGCCGTTGGTGTTTATTATTATTTCCCCCTTGGGGGTTTTGGTTCCCTTGGTTCTGGTTGCCTCTAGTGGGTTGGTGCTGTGGGGGTTGATTCCCGCCTTGACCTAGGTTTTTTTTATTCCTGTTCTGTCCTTTCTTCTTGGCATTGTTCGATGGACGGGTTGGATTGGCTGTATTCAACTGTTCAAAATTTTTGTATTGTTGAACAGTAGAGGATTGAACAAAATTCACCTCCGCATGAGGATGTGGGGGAGCCATGGGTTGTGGAGGACCAGAAAATGGGAAATATGGATTCTGTGGTGGTACCAATCCATAAGGTACATAGGAAGGTGTAGTTCTTTCGCTAGTACTATAAGATGAGATTGAGGTATTACCATTGTTTGTTGGAATAGGTGGATGTATGGGGGGTGCTGGCGGTGGTCCACTGATGGGTGGAGGTATAGCAATAGGGTATGGTTGTTCATAAGGGGGTGGGGGGTAATAAGAAGTGCCCCCGTATGTTGGCATGTATTGAGGTGTTCCATACATTGGTGGTGGTTGGGGTTGTGGACCGTGGTGCGTGGTGGCACCAATCAGTCCGTCCGCTGAGTGAGACATCCCAGGTTTGTCTTGGCCAAATGGCACAGGTTTTGGAAGATCAGGAAGTACAATGTATAAGTACCCTGACTGTGCATAGATGAGGTCATATTGTTGGGCCTTACTGATGGCTTCCTCTTTGGATTGAGGGAAGGTGGAAGCTACATCCTTACCAAGGAGAGAGACAAGTGATCTAAGAAACCAATCAAGACATTGTTGCTTGGTGGTTTCTGCTTTGCACAAACTACGTCGCCTACGCCACTCGTGAATGTGGTCAACAATGTGTGTGGCTGAGGTTTGTTTGAAATTAGAAAGTAGTTCTAGACCATTGTCATGGCGGATGGGTAATTGGAAGAAGGTCAAGAATGCTTTGGCCAATGACTCAAAAGTTGTGTGGGACCCCAATTTTTCTTCGACATACCACTTAGCCGATGGGCCAGTGAGTGTGCGTTGAAATAATCACAGTCTAATGGAATAATCCATAATCCTATTGGAGGAGCACCATAGGTGAAAGGTCATGACATGGTTGGCAGGGTCATTGCCTGCCTTTCCTTCAAACTTTGGTATGTCTGAAGGTAGTTTGGTTGGCATTGCAGGCCATGTGGGATCATGCAATATAGGATCATTGGT
>ML777337.1:806677-832012 GCA_009831015.1 Picea engelmannii | reverse complement strand
GGGGGGGGGGGATTAGCTCCGGCCATAGTGTGTTGTGAACCTAACCCTTGAGGGGAGCTAGGTGGGTTAGTGCTTCCTCCTTGAGAGGAAGTGGGTCCCCTGCTTCCGTGTAAAGGAGAGCGAGTGAACGGATGACCTTGGGAAGAGGACCCAAGTAATGTAGAACCAAACAAAGCTGATCCTAAAGAAGTATCACTCATCGGAGTGTGTGAAGGAGGTGCTAATGAGAGAGAACGACCAGACATGCCTCCTAATATAGGAGGGAGGTTTAGCAAGTGTCGTGAATGACGGGGGTTCTGTGGTTCCCCTATGATGTCAGACTAGTTGTGTGAATGTGTGCAAAGAGTGGTGAGAGTAATATAGAAACAAGAGCCTTTGCGTTGAATGTTTACGCAATATATATATCTAAATCAAACTGTAATCAGATGTGCATCATACATAAAATGAAAAGGAAGCATATATGTGGGCAAGTAGGTTTTTTCTGCGTGGGGAATCAAAAGAAAACAAATGCTCATGTCCTAGAAGACATAACGTCCTTCCTCTCAAATAGCACTGGACCTTCCAATAATACTCAACAATGGAGTCTGAAGTCACTGGAAGAGAAACTAGTGAAGGATGAAATAATTAGTTATAATAAGGGGTAAAGGGGGAATATCCCGAAAGAGCTGGCGATATTTCCCAATAGCCACACAAAATCCAATCAAGGTGCAATTGCAGCCCACAATTGCCACCTGGGTAGATGTCCTAAAGTTGGTCACTAGGTACCTCGGTAAAAGTGTGGCATTTAGATTTTCGTCCTAAGAAATGGGTCACGGGCTAGATCCTGTCCAAGAGGTGGGTGCCTCAAGGGGGGATGCACAGAACAATCGGACCTCGGCCTTCAACCCTTCATGGGTATCTCCCTACCTTATGGTGTTGGAACACTTGACTTGGAGGATTTTCAGTTCCCTATTTGACAACCTCTATGTTTTGACAATGTGGGAACCAGATAACGGGGAGTTATTTGGATGCCTATCTCCGAAATCATACCTAGACTAAAAAAATTCTTTTGGCACCTCCTGTGGAGGAAAACTTAGTGAGTTTTTAGAAAGATTTTAGATGTAGTTGTTTTGGGAGGTTGGGGGTGAAAGCCAACCTCGTTCATTAAAAATGGGAGTGGATAGTCGTCAAGAAAAGGCTGGGGTGTTTTCAGAATCCCTTTGGAGGAAACTTACTTTGACCTCCACGTTTCAATAAGAAGCTATGTGAGTGATAAGTGACTTTTGTGTGTGAGTGAAAGTGTGCCAATTTTTAGTGAATTAGATGTCACCTTGTTGCATGTGGACTTCGCTTGGTCCTTACAAGTGTTTGATTACCTAATTGACTAAGTGCCTTTGGTACAACCTTGCATAATTCAAAAGTCCCTAGGAAGCTAACATGTGGACATGTGGGTCCGTTACTATCCCTTTAACTCCCTATTGTGATGTAATCTAAGAAAATATTTGAAACTATCCTAGATTGAACATGTGGGCATGTGTGGGCCCGTTACAAACCTTTAAACTTCCCTAGTGTTTTGATCTAAGAAAGAAAAAATTCAAACACTATCTTATCTTTGTAGCATGTGGGAATGTATAGGCCCGTTACAATATTAAGATGTGTTTGAAAAATAAAACTAAGAGGAGTCCCAAGAAGGGTTGTTGTCCTCTCCTAAAGGTTTTAATGTTGTTTAAGGGAGATGAAATCGTTTCACAATCTTTTTCTGATTCTCAAGATCGCTTGGAGGCACAAGAGAAGAGCACACTATGCGATTTTCATTCAACTTCTAGTCCCAATGCAAGTTAAATGTGATTAAAAATTATTTCCAACTTATCTTGTGAGTCAAAACAAGCCATCCATGTGGAAAAAAAGAACAAATAAGGGAAATTGATTTTATCCTCCTAAGTGCCTATGTGTTTTTTGACTAACCCCTTTATATGATGAGGGGACTAAGTGTGGTGCAACTTTAAAACATGCTTGACATAATTTTTAAGAAGGAAAATGGCCTTCCCCACATCTCAACAACTTTACAATGTGAAATTTTGCACAGATGTGTCGGTCCCAGTGGAGACAGAGGCGCGCAGAGCACATGCGCGCCAACATAGACAAGTGATCAAAAGGCACGCATGCACAGAACATAACTGTGAGTCAGGAGAATGGGTGCACGATGTGCGTCTGTGGGTTTAAAAACCTATGCATATATGTCACACGACCGAGAATGAAAAATCTGAATGGATTTCCCTCAATTCAACTTGGAATTGGCTAGTTGGCAGGTTGGCTTAGGCCGGTTAGTGCACCTGCAAGTTAAACAAACTAAAAGAAGAGAAAGAAAAAACCAAATGAGGTAGGAAATTGATACCTTTCCCCAGTGGAGTCACCAATATGTTGCGCCTCTTTCATCACCTTGGTGAGAAGAATAGAGGTGCTTGCAAGCTCAGTTGGGCCTGCTGAGCAGGACATCTATAGAGAAAAGAGTTAGGGAAATAAAATAAAAACTACAATTAAGAATTAAACTAAGAGATGCAATAAAAACTAAATTCATGAGAATAGGGACATAGAAACAAAAAGAACCATAAGACCCATGTAACCAATGTATGAGGTTGATCTATTGGTGAAAACAAAGCACCAAGAAGAAAGGGGACTATGAGTCCCTTCTTCCTCCAAGGGAAGGCTCTTGGACCCTCACTAGCTAACTCTTCTTACAACAAAGAAAAATGGAAAATGGTGATGAAAGAACTCTTTACAAATCCACTCAATGGTGAGGTGGATTGTCCAATGTAATGGTGCCAATATGCTCTTGTCAAGGATGGAGTCCTCAAAACAATAGAGGAAGCATAACATTACTTTGAATTCCTTGAGAAAATGAGGTGCATCCATGTCTTTTTATAACATTCATTTGGGTTATTTTTTAACTACTTTGTAGTGTGAAAAGAGGCCAATTAGGGCATTATTAGGTCTTTGACCAACCCACTAGTCAGATCCAGTCCAGATTTGAGGGTCAAATTGGTTTGGGAGTTGAACCATAAGTGGTTGGGAGGCCGACCACTTCCATAAATGCGTCGTTTATCAGGTGCATGGATTTTTGCGCTAACACTCACACATCGTGCACTTGTGTGCGATTTCTACGTTCCTGTTCCCTGCATGCGTGCATGTGCACAATGTCTGCAAAGAAATCTTCAATTTTTCACTACTTTGTATAGTTTTTGACCTTTTTGAATGTTGTGGTATTAATTCAAGTCCATGGATGACTTCATCACTGTTTGACGATGATGAGTTCTTGTAACCATGTGTAGACAAAATTTTAGTGATAACACTACCCATGTTTTTCTCGTTAATACAGACTCTACCATGTCAGGGGGCATTCCTCCTTCTCCTGCGAAACCCCCTCCAAGTAATGAGGCCATCCTTTTTGATTGGGGTGTGCTAACTAGACCTCGTCCTCCCTCCCACATTCCTTTCTATATTACAGTATAGGTTCATGGTCGGGACGTTCCTCAAATGTTGATAGATGAAGGTGCGTCCATTAGTATTTTGTCTTCTGTTGCTTGGTACGCTTTGGGTTGTCCACAACTTGCACCGGTTACACAGAATCTGTTAGCTTTTAACAAAAGAACTAGTCAACCTTTAGGGATCCTTCCTCAATTTCCTATAACTTTGGGAGGGAAAACTGTCTTTATCGATGTCATGGTAGTCTGAGACCCCTTGTATTTCACTTTACTCCTTGGGCGGGATTATGTCTATGCTATGAAAGAACTTGTATCCACCCTCTTTCGTTTGATATCTTTCCCTCACGATGGAAGAATTGTGACTATTGATCAACTTTCATTCATCATCCCCGACTGGGTTATCTCCCTAAGTGGTTCTTATATGCAGACAATATCACCCCCGCCGCATGTCAATTATGTGGCGTTGTCTCCCATGACCTCAACTTCCGATGATTTGGATCTGGTAGTTGATATGGTGATCTCTTCGGTAGGTTTATTGGAGCCTGATCTCCTTCCTCCTATCGTGACCCTCGACCTGTGTCCCTTCTCAAGTGATTATCTTCCATCCAGTGAAGATCTCCTAGAGGCCATGACCATGTTTTTTCCATTGACATGGTACCCTTCCAGAGAATTATCCTCTTGGAAGCCATGATCAAGAAGCAGTCACAAGTATAGTTTCTCTTCTCTGTGGCAAGCTCGTTAAAAAATGAAACAGAGGCCCTGAGCATAGTTCTTTTCCTATGTCAAGCTTGTTAAAATATGAAACAATCGCCTTTCCTGAACCTTCTTTTCATCCACCCTTCTGATTTTTCTCATCTACTAGAGAAATCAGTGATGACCTCAGAGCCGGTGAATGAATTGAAGCTTGGAGGGAATGTCTCCAACCTTTGATGATCTTTCTGGAGTTAATCCACTAGCTTTCAAGCTGGGGGCATACCGAGCTTAGTCTTTGTTCTTTCTCATGCTCGTAAATACATGAGAATGCATCCGGGTAGACTTTTATCTCTTTTTCGGACCTGTATGGACACACAAAAAAGGAACCCCCTGGAGTCACCTTTAAACTATTTTCAGACTCTCTAAACATGAAAAGATCATCGAGTGATCTTGCTTCCTTTCACACTCGTTAAAAGGTTCGAAAGGGTGTATTTCGAGTGATAATTTATCTCTTTTTCGGCCTCGCGAGACTAACATTACGAAAAAGGACAACACTGGAGTCATCTTTAAGTTCTTTTCAAACTCTCTAAACATGAAAAGATTACCAAGCGACCTTGTTCTCTTCATTCTCATTAAAGTATTTGAAGAAAACATCTGTTGAGTGATAATTTATCTCTTTTTCAGTCTCGTCAGACTACTTTACGAAAAAGGAACTGAGAGAGTTCTCTTTTAAGTGTTTTTCTAGACTCTATAATCATGAAAAACCTTCGAGTTTCCTATCTTTGGACTCGTTAAACAAAACATCGATAGGCCCATATGGGACCGAACCCTTACTTCTTCTATTTCGTTAAACAAATGAAGAGGAACTTACCGAAGGTGAGTTATATCGAGCATGTGTTACCCTCCTTGAGCTCGTTAAATTAAAAAGAGGTACTCGTCTATCTGGATGGGGGAAAAAATTGAAAGAAGCAATCCAAGCAGTTTTTTGAGAACATTACCAAGTAACTCTTAGAGTCGCCCTTGAACACGACACTTTGTCTTTTGCATGCATTATAATCCACTGAACCTATGCACTGAGCCAATCCTTTGAGTTTATTTCACTCCTCTGGGTCACCCGACGTAAGTCACAACATCCATTGCATCATCAAGTTTTGGTCCATGTCATGTTTCTGCTGTTGTGCCTCGGTGTTCAAGGGAAGTATCCACCTCGAGAGTCAGCCATCACAAATATCTTGTCTCAATACTCATGTCAGTCCATGTTCATTTGATTTACCAATTACATCTCTATATCTGTTTCGTGTCATTGATGGGGGATACATCAAGGCCCTCCTTCGACGAGCCTATTCCTGTCGACTTCAACACATTATCCAGGAATTAGACTTAGAAACCAGTTATTACTTTGGGACCTGCATGCCTCAATGGCAGGCCTCCTCATGTCCGACAGTGGGTTTACATCATTAACCTCTGATCGGATGATTCCACAGATGTTCAACTCCAGCTCATCCATTCACATTCGTTGGAATGTACTAGGGTACCTTGGGAATCATTGACATTAATGGTGATCTCCCTCGCGCTTGTTAATGGTTTACATCATTGACCGGTAATCAAGTGGTTTCTTCCATGTTTGACATCAGGACATTTATTCACATGGTTAGATTCATACTACATCAGGATCGGTAAGAAGACCCTGGGTTGAGTGATCACTTTGATATGTACTTTTCCCAAGTTGCGATGGAGTTTCTTTTGAACAATGACACATATACTGTGACATAGATCCACTTTGTATTGGTCGTGGCAATGTCTTGTCATCTCGTAGATCCACTGTGTATTCTTCATGGCTACGATCAGTTCATGTCATAAGAGTATAGATCCACAGTGTATTTTTAGTGGCTATACCTTTTTATCAATACAATTATGGATCTGCAGTGTATTTTATGGTGGCCATATCTTGCAAATCTTGATCACTCAAGCATAAGTATGCTTGCCTTGGGTTTGAAACATGTCATAATATTTGTTGGATGTTTGTGTGCAACTTTTGTCAGGTTCTCTGCGTCTATACCCTTGCTTTAAAGTCTACAAAGCATATCAGTTATCAGTTCCTGTATTATAACTTCATACTTTGGGGGGCAATCTGTTACACATAAAAAATACTCACTTCGATAGTGTCACAAGTGTCGTCATTACAAGTGTCACAAGTGTCGCATTTTGCTCACAAGTGTCGCAAGTGTCAAAGAAAACATACTTCCATGATGCCTATGTCGTGCCTGTAAACGACATCAGGAGGACACTTAGCACATGTCAAAAACTTGATTTGGAAGAGGAGGAAAGGTTAACTGGGCTTATAAACCTTTTTCCATCTGAAAGCACCCCAAAAACTGAGTTTTTGAAGGAGAGCGCTCCCCTATACGTCTTCTGGGAGTGTTGGTGCTCCCCCTTACACTTTCTGGGAGCATTATAAAGCTTCTTTGGCCCTTTTGGGGGAGCACTGGTGTCTTTAGGAGCGTTGGCGCCCCCCTTAAGCCTACTAGGGAGCGCTACAATGCTCTAATGGCCCTTTTGAGGGAGCGCTGCCTATCCTGGGTAGTAGTTAAGTTTTTGAGATGAATGGGGGAAGCATCCTTTCATTCTTGGAAGGCAGTTGGATTCAAATCCTCAATCAATCCATGATCTTAGGGAAGATCCCCAACTGAAGGAGGAAAATCCTCAACTTCCCCAAGGATATCTCAAGTTGTTGAGCCTCTCCAAGGCTATATAAGCAAGCTTTCTAATGGTGAAAGAGGACAGGAAAGGGAGAATCACACCAAACTTATGATCTTATAAGTGGTGCTGGAACAAAGATATTTTGGAGGCAAGAGACCTATGATCTCATAGGGAGCAATCAGTGAAGCTATCATCGTTCATATCATGGATCTTTTGAGCAAGGGGTAGACAAGGAGGACTTGGAGAAACTGCTGCAATTCATCTATGGTTGTAAGCAATGTTTTGTCCTCATTAATATAATTTGCTTGGCTTGTTTCTTTCTAATTCATGTTCAATATCACATAAATTTGTCTCTTTAGTAGATAGACATATTTTGGATTAATCTTGATAGAGTAGGAAGTGGTCATACTTTGTTTTTCTACAGGGCTTGTCGAGGAGTGAAAGATCGGAGCTCAACTAGGAGCGTGCAGGGACACACACCGGTAAAAGGTACTTATTTTCTCCTTCCTTCTCACAAACTAGTCCACCTAAATCTAAAAGGAAGTCAGTGACCATGATAAGCACTGTCTGTCTTAGAGTTAAGAGTCTATCTCTTTGAGGAGATCTACCTATCCACAGGGAGATTTTCCTTCAACATAATGCATCGACGATCGTCTCTAGAGAGGTGAGACCCAAAATTATATGTCCGGAGGTAGACGAGAAGGTCACCATACCATGGGTCATCCGAGAGGATGTAGAAGAGGTGTTCATCGGGAAAGTCTATATTGACAGGCGAACTAGAAGCATCTGATGGAAACGCTATGATGAGTTTGGCGAGGATAAGCGCTTTCTTTCTTTTGGGAGTTGAAAAATCTAGGTCATATTCTTGAAGGATGACAATCCAACGGGAAAATTTTCCATTAGTTTTTCGTCAACTTAGAAGGTACCACATGGGGTTGGAATCTGCCATGACTTTGGTAGTGCGAAGCAAGATATAATGACACAATTTTTTGACTATGAGGACAACTGAGAGGGTGAGTTTTTCTTCATGGTTTTATTTCAGAGGTGGTCCTGAAATGTTTTTACTAATGTAGTAAATATTGTTCTCATGGCCATCATCCCCTAGTTCGACGAGAACTCCTACTACTGAGACAACTGAGGCCGATAAGTATAGGATGTAGTCGCAATCATAGTCGGGTGGACTAATCAAAGGGGCATTGGAGAGTGTTTCTTTTAAATCATCAAAATCAGTTTGGGCATGTTCATCCCATCAAAATGGGATATAATGACACAATAAATGAAGGAAACCATGCGCACAAGTGGCGTAGTCAGGGAAAAAGCATTGCAAAAAGTTGGCTTTGCCTTGTAGGCTTTGCAGTTGGTGTAAATTCCGAGGTGGTGGAATATTTGTGATGGCTTGGACCTTGAGAGGGTCTACTATCATGCCATTTTGGGAAACAAGGAACCCAAGGAGGCGTCCAACAATGACGTAGAATACACACTTGAGGGGCTTCAAGCAGATATTGTACTATCGACATCGTTGAAAGATGACCCATAAGTCATACAGATGTTGAGTTCGTTTCTTGGACCGAGCGGTGAGCTCATCCAAGTAAGCGAGGATGATGTGAGCGAGATCATGGAAAACGTAAGTCATGGCCCGTTGAAATGTCACACCTATGTTTTTTAGTCCGAAAGGCATGACACGATAAGTAAAAGTACCCCATTGGGTAGTGAATGCATTCTTATATTGATCTGCTAGATGAATTTGGATTTGATTGTAGCCAGAGAACCCATCCATGAAGGACAAGGTCTCATGGTTGGCATAGTCATCAATAATTTGGTCGATGAAAGGGGTAGGGAAGTTGTATTTGGGACAAGCATGGTTTAGGTCACGAAATTTAGTGTAGACGCGAATAATGAACTATTTTTTGTTAACGAGGATAGGGTTGGAAACCCATGATGTGTATGCGATGGGTTATATGAACCCGACAATGCGTAATTTGTCAATTTTGTCTTTGATAGACTCTTCTTTGGATGGGTGGAGTGGGCGTTGATTTTAATGTACAGGGGTGATATCTAGCCATGTTTCAATACAATGTTTGACAATAGAAGGATCAAGACCAGGTATCTTCGTGTATGACCAGGAAAAAATGTCCTGGTATTCCTGAAAGATAGCTTTGTAAGCTATGAGGTCCTCACGGGAGCATGCAATGCCAATGGTGATTTCCTCTATGATTATCGGTTTGATGGAAATGTCAATTTTGACAGTGGGGGAAATGTTGGACATGTTTCCTTATTCAAAATCATCAAGGGCGGGGATAGGGTTGTTGAACCAATCTATGTTCCCTGACAGGATAAAATCCTTAGTTTCGATTGCGCATATGGAGGCTTGACTAGGAGGGACAAAGGCTTCCGGTGAGAGAAAGAGTGCTCTGTGATGGAGTGAATTACATGGGAAATCAGGTGTGGTTAGATCCTCTAGGATACCTTCGTCGTAGTGAAAAATGCGAGAATATAGGGGATCTGAGGGAGTAACCTTGGTGATTGTCACTGTATGGCTGTCTTCGGGTGATGAATATGTAGAGGGGGTATCAGAAGGATGGTACAATGGCGTTCTTGACATAAACTAGATGTTCATACACTGTGGGTTCTAAACCAAGGGCGGGGGTAAGTTTTCTCGAGGTAAATGAACCAGAGAGTTGGGAGAATTTGGGGGTAAATCCTCAGACAGTCTATCCATGAACCATGGAGGGGTAGGAAGTGCCTCAGATTCCAGGGCGGTGATGTCAACATTCTCTCGAGAGGGAGTAGGGGGAATGACTTGTATCATGGGAAGTGAGGTGGTTGGAGGAGTTTGAATAAGGGCCATTTGACGACGCCTATATTCAATGATCATAGGACACTGGTATGTGAAATGATCAAGTGATTCACAAAGAGAGAAAGGGAACCTCATCCATTCGTTGAATGAGGTCGTGACATAATGTATGTCAGTGATGTGAGTACTTGATTATGTGGGTGGAGAGGGGTCTTGCTGAAAGATTTGGCGTACTTCCGTTAGCGTCTGTTGAAACTGAGCTAGTGCAGGGAAATGGTGAGTGTAGTGGCCATACTCTGAATAGATGGCACATGCGAATGTTGTTCGTAGCCCTTTACTTCCTATAGTAGGGTACGCGGTGGTAGTACTAGGTGTGTTTGATGAAGAAATGAGCGAGGTGGTCACTCGAGGGAGTTGGTTGAGATTTCCTAACTTGGGGAGAGAGGGACATCTATTTGTGGGGTGTCCTTCTCTCTCACATAGTGCGCAAGGAGGTTGAACTCGGGGAGGAAGTGGAGTGGTGGGATATTTCTTATTTCATATTTACCCAGTCATAGTGGTGGTGCTAGAAAGTGGGGGTGAGGGTGGTTTCATCGAAGTTAGGACTGGAATATGCATCAGGATTCCCTCTGTTTGGGGAGGGAGGGATGGTTGAGGAACCATTGCAGGTGGGTGCAGGTACTATACTAGAATGGCGAGCACCATGTTGGGGAAAGTAAGCCTTGTGTCTACCTAAAAATATTGTATGCCTGGTGTGGGGTAGAAGAAGGGGATTTGAGTGATGTCTTGGGGGATTGTCTCCCAAACCAGGATTTTCCCTTGGGGAAGGGTGAAATCAGGAGTAAGTGGCGTCGTAGGATTCTCAGGTAATTCCTGAGGTATGATTTCTTCTACTAGTGAGACATAGGGGAGTGGAATAGCCTCTGTGGGAGGAATGGTAACTCCATTTTTAGTTCCATCGGAAGATACAACACACACTTTTGTCGAGGGATGTATGAGCGGTGTTTCTCCATGGTATGTCCCCAACAAGGATAGGTCCTTGAAAATTTTGGGACCCATCTCTATGACTAGGTAGGCATCGGAATTAGTGTGGACAAGAGGTAGGATGTTATCAATGTTGGAGGAATGGTTAGGCTCGTAATGTGAAACTTGGTCGATGGTGATGATATTCCCANNNNGAAACACAGAAGTGTCGATAACCTTGACTCTCATTACCTTGTAATCGAGCGGAGCGTCGATAACCTCGATGTCGATAAGAATGGTTTTTTCCCTGAGCTCAATGGAGACATTTTGAAAGAGCCCTTCAGGAGAGGATGGTCGTTCATCATAAGCTCTCAAAGTGATGGCGGATGGTATTAGCTCGGGGGAGCCAAGTTTATACCATACTGTTTTGTACACGATGCATGTGGACGCTCCTTCATTGATGATACATCGATGAAATGTGATGTTATGAATCTTGAGTGGTATCTGGAAAGCTACCAAAGTGGGGAGATGAGGTTCCCCACAATCTATATAAAATGTGATGAGTCTAGTATCAGTAGGGTCGACTGCCCCCAAGGCGGAAAGCAATGATTTTCGTTGAGTGGGATAGGTTTGAGGACCTCCAAGATTGACATGGCTGCAGGAGATTGCGCCAAGTCATCGACCAAAATGTAATTGTGTGTCTCCCTAGCCCGAAGGTTGTTGACATTCTATTGTAATGGGATGAGAGGAATATGAATGGGTGGTTCAGTGTTAGGGCATGGAATCACCAAAGGTTGTCCAGTTCTAACTAGAGCTTCTTCCAAAGTGATGGGAGTAGATTCAGGGGGTGTGTTGTATTGGTGACTGCATGTTTGTAGAAGAATTTCTTCTTTTCCAGTGAGGAGGATAGTGTGCTCTACCATATCCCCAGGCTTTTGATATTGTCCCATCTGTGGTGGGGGAGGATGCATCTCATGTTGGTTATTCATCACACCTTGGTGTGGAATATCTTTTTGCAATACAGTCAAGGGTGGTTGTTGCAATAATTTTGTAGGGCCTGTTGAGGGGCAGGTGGTGCTGGTGGATGTGGCACGTTCATGGAATATTTCATCCATTTGAAGTTGATGATTTGGGGGCAATGGTGAGTATAAGGACCATGCTCACCGCAAAGGGAACAAGGGAAGTTTGTCCAGAGGTTGTTATTGTTCCTCCCTTGGAGTTTATTGTTATTGTACCCTTGTGGGTTCTGGTTCCCTTGATTCTGGTTTCCCCCAGCAGGTTGGTTATGTTGGGGGTTGTTTCCCCCTAGTTTCAGTTTTTTCCTTTCCTTTTGGAATTATTCGGCTGATGGGACAGATTTTCTATATTCAGTTGTTCAAAATTTTGAAATTGTTGAATGGGAGATGGTTGAACAAAGTTAACCCTAGCGTGTGGTTGTCTTCGTGGAGGAGAAATAGGTTGTGGAGGACCAAAAATGGGAAATACAGATTATTTTGTGGCAACGATTCATAGGGTAAATAGGAAGGCATAATGCTTTCATTAGTTCTTAGGGTGTAAGATGAGGTAGAGGGGGTGCTAGAACTTGGTTGAACATCCGGGCGCATCATGGGTGTTGGTGAGGGTCCACTTATGGGTGGATAGAGGACAACGAGGTATGGCTATTGATAAGGGGGAGGAGGGTAATAAGGTAGTCCTCCATACATTGGTGGAGATTGGGGTGTACCATACATAGGTGATGGTTGGATGTACGGATTGTGGTGTGTTATGGTACCAATCAATCCATCCGCTGAGTGAGACATCCCAGGTTTGTCCTAGCTAAATGGAATAGTTCTAGGGGCATCAGGTACTACTGTGTATAAATATCCTAATTGTGCATAAATGAGGTTGTACTATTGAGCCTTGCTGATGGCTGCCTCTTCAGTTTGGGGGAAGTTGGAAGCCACATATTTGGCAAGGAGAGGAACGAGTGATCTGAGAAACCAATTGAGGCATTACTCTTTGGTGGTTTCTTCTTTGCATAAACTACGTCGACGACACCATTCGTGAATGTGGTAAGCGATATGTGTGGCTGAGGTTTTTTTAAACTCAGAAAGAATATCAAGACCATTGTCATGACGAACTGGTATTTGAAAGAAGGTGAAAAAAATTGTCCAAGGATTCAAAAGTCATGTGGGACCCTGATTTTTCGTCCACATGCCACTTGGTTGATGGATCTATGAGTGTGCACTGAAATAACCTTAAGCGGATGAAGTCATCCATGATATTGTTTGAATATCACCATAAGTGGAAGGTCATGATATGGTTTTCGGGGTCTTCTCCTTCCTTTCCTTCAAATTTGGGAATTTCTGAAGGTAGTTTGGTGGGCATTGTGGGACATGTGGGGTCATGAAATATAGGATCATTTGTGAGTTTACTCATATCTGGTATGTTGAGGGAGGCTAAATATGACATGTGGAGTGGCATTGGACGATTGGATCCAACCATGGTGTAAGAAGGTTGTGTCTCTGGCCCTTGAGGGGGGTTGGGTGGGATTGTACTTCATCCTTGAGAAGAAGTGTACCCCCTACTTTCTTGCAAACGAGAGCTAGTGGATGGTTGGTCTTGGGAATTGGACCCAATTAAATTGGCACCAAGTAAAGATAATCCCAAAATAGTAGCACTCACAAGGGTTTGATATGGTTGAGCCGATGAGTTGGCAAAACTAGGAAATCCTCCTAGGATAAGAGGGATATTTTGCAAGCATCTGGAACAATGGGGATTCTTTGGGTTCCCTATGATGTCTGACTAGAAAAGTGGAATGTGTGCAAAATGGTGATGAGAGAAGGAAATGAACAAGAGACTAGTATAATATGGACCTTCACAATATATCTCACAATTGCATGTAATCAAAAGAACATCATGTATAAATCAATTGAAAAGAAACAAACACGTGGGTAGGTGGATTTTTTCTATGTGGGAGAACAAAGAAAACAAATGATCGTATCCTAAAAAAGATGTAACATCCTTCCTTTCAAATAGCACTCGACCTTCTAATAGCACTCAACAGTGGGGTCTAAAGCCACCATAAGAGGAACTAGTGAAAGATGAGATGATCGGTTATAATGAGGGGTAGAGGGTGCATATCCTAAAAGAGTTGGTGATATTTCCCAATAACCACACAAAATCTTATCAAGGTGCAATTTCAGCCCACAATTTCCACCTAGGTAGATGTCCTAAAATTTGGTCACTAGGTACCGCGGTCAAAGTGCGGCATTTAGATTTTTGGCCATAGAAATGGGTCATGGGCTAGATCCCTTCCAAGAGGTGGGTGCCTCAAGGGGGGATGCAAAAAACAACCGGAACTCAGACTTCAACCCTTCATGGGTATATCCATTCCTTATGGTGTTAGGAACACATGAATTAGAGGATTTAAAGTTCCCTACTTGTTAGCTTCTAATGTTTGAAGATGTGAGAATGCGATAACAGGGAGTTATTTGGATGCCTATTCCCGAGATCTTACCTAGACTAAAAAAATTATTTTCGCACCTCCTGTGGAAGAAAACTTAGTGAGTTTTTAGAAAAAATTTAGATGTCGTTGTTTGAGAGATTGGAGGTGTGAACCAATCTCATTTGAATTAAGTGGGAGTGGATAATTCCTTCAATAAATAGTGGGACATTTCATAATCCCTTTGGAGGAAACCTACTTCAACCTCCACAATTTGAGATGAAATTATGTGAGTGAGTAGTGACTTTGTGTGTGAGCAAGTGATAAAGTGTGCTAAATTTTTAATAAGTTAGGTGTCACCTTGAATCATGTGGACTTCATGTGGTCCTTTACAAGTCTTGATTACTACATGCCATTGGTACAACCTTGTGTAATTTTAAAGTCCCTAAAGAACTAGCATGTGGACATATGGATCCTTACTAATCCTTTAAACTCCCTAATGTGATTTAATCTAAGAAAGCTTCAAAAACTATCTTAGATTGCAAGCATGTGGGCATGTATGGCCTCGTTACAATAACCTTTAAACTGCCCTAGTGATGTAAAATAAGAAATTGGTTTCAAAAACTATCCTATCTTTTCAACATGTGGGCATGTATGGGCCCTTACAAATTTTAGGATGTTATGAAAAGAAACTAAGAAGGGCACTAGGGGGGCTTTGTCCTCTCCTAAAGGTTTTGTTTTTAAGGGAGATGAAATCTTCCCTCAGTCATTTTTCTGATACTCAAGATTTCTCTATGGTGAGAGAGAAGAGCATACTCAATGATTGAAGTTTGATCTCTGGTCCCAATGCAAGTGTTTATATATGTAATAGAAAATGATCTTTAACTTAGATTTTATAACTAAAACAAGCCATCCATGTGGAAAATGAAAGAAAAAGAGGAAAAATATGGTTCTTTTTAACCTCCTAAGTGTCTATGTTTTGACTAACCCTTCATGTGGAGAGGGAATCTAAGTGTGGTGCATTTACAAATTGCAAAGAATCAATATTTAGAAGGCTAAGGGCCTTCAAAACATCACACAAAACTCTTACAATGTTGGATTTCTGGACAGATGCGCGGGTCCCAGTTTAGACAGAGGCACATGTGGTGCCAATGCAAAAAGAAACAAGGACATGTTGGCACACTGTGCGTAGAATGTGCTGGGAAACAGTGTTGTTGGCGCACAATGCTCAGAAGATGCGCCTGTGGGCTAGAAAACCCACACACGTTCTGATATGCATCTGGGAATAAGATTTTAAATGAAATTCTCTCCTTCCAACTCTGAATTCAGCTCTTTGTAGGTAGGGTTAGGCCGGTTATGATCCCTGCAAGGTAAATAGATAAAAAATAAGTGCTCAAACAACCCAAATAGGGAGGAAATTGATACATTTACCCAATATGGTCTCCAATCTGTTGTATCCTTTTCGCCACTTGAATGAGCAAAAGAGGGACACTTGAAATTCCATTTGAGTCAACTAAATAGGAAAAAAGTTAGTGTATGATTCAAGTCACTCAATCACATGAAATAAACAAATAACTAAGATAATAACAACTAAAGAAACAAAACTACAATGCATAAGGAAATTAGAACCAAAATTAATCAAATAATTGACCAATATTCATGCCACCAATGGACAAATTATATTAGTGGGAAAACACCAAAGAGAAAGGGAGACTTATGGATCCCTTCTTCCTCCCAGAGATGGCTCTTGAATCCCCTATGTGAGATCTCTTCTTACAAATGTCAAACTAGAAAGTAAATGGTGAAGAAACCCAAGATTATTCCCTCAAGAGGTGAGGTGAATAATTTAATGAAATGATGCTAGTATGCTCCAAGAAAGAAAGAGGTTCCTTGTAGGAGAATAGATGCAGCATAACAATACAATGAGATTCTTGAATTCATAGTGCACCCATGACCTCTTTTTATAGAAAATATTTGAGGCATTATCCAAATGGCCTTTAGTGTGAACAAGGGGCCCTTTAGGGCACCCTTAGGTCTTTGACCAGCCCCCGACTCAGATTCATCTCACATTTGAGGGTCAAATAATCTTGGGAGATGAACCAAAAGTGGGTGAGGGACCAACAAGAACCATAAATGTGTCGTTCACAGGACTGCGCATCTTTTGTCATACATAGTCACATGTGCGCTCTTTTGGCTTTTTTGGCCTGTGCACGTGCACGCGCTTCCTGTATTGCTTCTTCACATGTCAATTTTATAACCATTTGTATAGTTTTTCCCTTTGGAAATGCATTTTTTTGGCCATGAATGAACTAATAGGTGTTTGGAGATGCTGGATTCCTATGACCATTTGGAGACAAAATTTCAGTGATAAAAAGATGTATGTAAAATAAAATGTTTCTTCAATTGTTTAATGGATTTTAATCTATGTGTGTTGATCTATGATTTTTCTCCCTTAGTGTTTTCATATATTTATGCTCAACGATTTTTACCTCTCATTACCTAGAGATTTTAACCCTTATCACTCAACAATTTTTCCACATAACACTCTTCTTTTTACTTGTCTTTTCCTCTGTGACCTTGGGATATTATAACCTATGAAACTTGCATTGTGTAACCTCTATGTAGGAACATGTACACAACACGTTTTCCTTACCTCTGCATAAGAACCTTCACACAACTATTTTCCTTACCTCTACGTGGGAACAATCACCCAACATTTATTCTTTATCCTCTGTGATTGGTAATTCCTCAGAGATTTTTTTCTTTCTTTCCTCAACTTTTATCCTATGTGAAGTTCATGGGAAATTTATCCCAAAAATTTTACCACTCATTTCCCTCGTGTTTCTCCTTTCCAACATACCTGTGTTTAGCATGCAAAATCTGCAAGTTTATGGGTGCCTTATCTCTGCGATTTTCCCATAAAATTCAATGAAATTGATTTCCTTCTCCTTTGCGATTTTCCCATAAAACTCATCGAAATTGCTTGCCTTCCCTCTTTGTGTTTTCCCTAGGATTCTCCCAGAATTTTGTGTCCTCCTAGCGTTGGATTCATGTTTTATCTCTACATCTTCCATGAAAGATCAACAAATTACCTTAGGATAACCTCTGTGTCTTCCATTGGTGCACTCAATGATTTTTTATTTCTTTTTATCAACGATTTTTCTTCTATTTCTCAACAAAATTTTTTCATGTCTTTCTAAGAGAAATTGCATGTTTTTCTCTGGTAATTTGCTTGGTGCACTCTACGTTTTTACTTGGATTTCCTTAGCGATTTTCCAAGCGTATACCTCCAATATTTACCTTTTGCGTATGGCCATCAATTTTTTCCTGAATTTTGTTTCTTCCTAGCGTTTTTATTTCCTAGATTCATCTCTGCGGTTGGAAATTAAATTCGCCCATATTTAGAGTTCCCTCCTAGTGGTTTATACATCGTGATCCAACTGGATACCTCTACGTTTACTTTACTTCTTATTATATGCTAATTTCCCTTGTTGTCTCTGCTAAAAATTCCCTTTAAATATCACTGTGAAATTCTCTCTGATGGCTCTACGCCTTCAATTACTTACTCTTGCGATCTTCAATCAACAAACTACCTTGATATACTACCAATCCTTGACGATCTTAGACTGAATTGTTTCATTGCTATTTTTTGGGGTGATTTAGTGTAACTGTATTTTCTCCTGCACAAGTATTCCTCCATCTTTTGCGTTCTCTCTAATGGGATCCCTTTTTTTTCTCTTGACGATTTCTTCCTTCTAGGAATATCCTCCTTCTTGACTCATGTGTGCTCCTCTTCAATGTAATTATACCACTCTCGTTTTTAGTCAAACTCCTCCTTATGTGAATAAAGTTATGCCTTACTAAGGCTTTAGTAAGTAGGTGGAATCTTTTGTTAGGTGTCTTACCCTAATTATTAAAGACTAAAACAAAGAATCAATTTATAAGATTGCAACGAATAATTATCATGCTTGAAGCAGTCTTGTAAGATGAAGTATTGATATGTACATTATTCCATGTTTCTGTCTCCTTCATTGCATTGTTTAAATTTAAAAGGTGGATGAATTAATCTAGTTTTATAAGATATGGGGTTCAATTCTATTATTATTTACATCTGTGTAGTTACTTTTTGCGCCATAAAATTTAATTGATATTTCTGTGCCTTGAAAATAATGTTGATATATGATCGAGTAAGCTTCTATAATCTCTTGTGCCACTAGAATAGTGTTGACACGTGAATTATTAAGTATTTATATTCTCTTGCACCTTGAATTTAATGTTTATTACTCTTTCATCATGAATAAGTTTCTAATTAATCTTGTGTCATGAATTAGTTTCTAACTACTCTTCCGACATGAATTATTGTTGATGTATGATTAGTTAGGAGTTTTCTTACTCACACGCCGTGAGAATGAAGTTGATGATAACCCTAGCATCATGAAAATATGTTGATATATGATTGTTTTAGTAACTAGTTTTATGTTGCGCCATTAATTACGTTGACATGTGATTGTTCTAGAATTTGCTTACTCTTGCACCAAGGACATTTAATGCTGTGCAAGGAATAATCAATGTTGGTGAATGATTGTTGGAATTTTGATTTCACGTGCGCCATAAAATAAATGTTGTTATATGTTTGATAAATTTGATGATTACCCTTTCTCCATGAATAACAAATGATTATGATTGATTGAATGATCTAGTTGATTTTGGTCTTGATTGTGCCAGTGGGATGTAGACACCTCCTTGTTCCACAGAATAGTCGCCAACCCTGAGACCTTAAATTGTCAAAATCAATAGGATGAATCATGGGCTTGAGCGTTTCTTATGTGTCTTGGAGGTCCTAACCTTGCATGGTGGGTTGGGAGGGTAGGTTTTTTGTGTTATATTGTGATGAGTTGATCTTGCGTCACCATTTATGTTACTTGTTGATTTGTGTCATTATCTAATAAGATGATGTGTAATTATGTGTCGTTCCTAATTTTGATTGATGCGTTGGTTGTGTCATTATTTTCTTATGACAATGAGTCACTTGTAATTCTTTATTATGATGTCATTGATTAGACGCTCCTGTGATTTATGTGTTTATGTTAATTTCCTAATGCTAAAAAAAAAAATTCACCTTTTGTGCTTCACTTTCCTAGTTGTAACAGAGGAGCCATCACATATTAGTTACAATGATTAATGCAACATAAGTCATGATCCTCACCAATCACTCCTTGAATTTCAAGGACTTTGTACCTAAGTTAACTAGTCTTTCCTTCAGTCATCTCACCTTGTATTGAAAGAAATTTGTGCCTAAGATAACTAATCTTTCCTTAGGTCCTATCACCTTGACCCTATAAAATTAATATTACTCTTAGTAGATATCTTCATCAACTTTTCCATGCAAAAACATTACCTTCACATCCATGTTCTTGATTTCTAGATCACATATTTCTTCTAATATGAACAACAACCTTATTCGAACCATTTTTATAGTATAAAAATATATTTTTTCATATCCAGTAAGCTCAACCTAATTCTAGCTATCTTACACCAAAAAGTGGACTTTAAACTTAGTGACATACTCAATGGGTCAATACTTGTTCTTAGGTACCCCTTGCAACCACTAACCTTTTGTTCTTTGAAACATCATCATTTGTTATGTCTAATCAATGAAAACTTTAAGACATGCTTCTAGATTTCAAAGTATATTATATGAGTAAATATCGATGATAAGTATGAAAATTATAAAAGATCATTTATAAATATTTAGTACATGTAGATAAACACTTTTATGAATTGGATACTAAATTATAGACCCGTAAATATATTTGGTGAATCTTCCAATAAATTATAAAACCATAAAACATTTAGTGAATCTTTCACTAAACTATAGAACCATAAAAAACATTGGTGTTAATCTTCCACTACATTATGGAACCGTAAAAATATTGGTGAATATTTTGGTACCTCGTAAAAATATTGGTGAATATTTTTGTACCTCTTCCACCACTAGAGGTGGGTGACAATGGTTTTGTTCATAAACCTATCAAGAAAGTAACTCAAGGGGAGAATACCCGTAAGAATATCATGAGGATGATCTAGTAGATTCAAAAGATGTTATGCCAATGATATTGATGATTTCAATGAGTTTCATGTTATAATTATTTGATGCACACGCCCGCAACCTCTCAACCCATAGGTCAGAAGGTCTGCATGCTCACAGGATCTTTCCTTTACCACTGGCCTGAAGAAATCTAAAGGGCTCTTCTATTTCCCTATCGGGAAATCTGCACCCACAACAACTCTCACGGGATCCCCTCTTTACACTTGGGAGATCGGACTTCGCAACTTCGCGAATCCAGTGGTCAAGCGTTGGTCTCTCGAATCCCTGAAACCCAAAATAGTCAACGCTGACCTTTCCTCTTCCCTTTCGATATTTTCCCTATCAATATTTCGGTGATCGGGATGTCGAGAAACTTTTCTCCTCGACTCCCAAATCCCAATTTGTTGAAACTCTGATACACTTGTGAGCTTTGACTTTTCAACGCTTCTTCACTTCATCGGGACTTCAGACTTCGCAATATCGTGAATCCAAATGCAAAAGGCTCGGAACTTCACCCCACGAAACTCCGAAATGGTCAACAGAGGTTGACTCCGTGTCAGTAGTGTGCCACCCATCCACTTGCTGACTCTGTTGTGGCCCACACAATCCCCTTAGCTTTTGGGACTTCACGTTTTGTGATTTTGTGATTCCCGTTGCAAAGTTTACAGGACTTCAACCTACGAAACCCCGATATGGAAATCCACATGTAAATCCAACGACCCTTGTGGCTCGGATCTATGGTCCTGCCCCTCCTGAGCTTTGAACCTTTAGGAATAATAGCCATATCTTCCCTGCTCCTCCGTGAGATCTAACGACTCACGGGACTTCACGAATTCTCCTCAGAGAATCCCAACCGTCCGTTTTTTCCTCTCAGAATCTCTATACAACTAACCGAGGTGTTTCTCTCCGCAGAACTCATCCTCCTGTAGTCCTTGTCACTATGCCTTTCCTTCGATTCCTTCGAAGATTCAAATCCCTTTGAACTTCCCCAGCTCTGAGTCTTTCATAGAACTCTTGCACACACTCCTTGTAGCAGACTTTCAAACACGTCCAAGTGTTGAAAATCTTTGACCCTACGAACACCTACAACATCAGTCTCTCAATTTTTCACTCAGGTCCACAACCCTGAGACTTTGCTTAGCCCGCGCACTCCTTGCACGGCTCCTGTGCCCAAACTACACTTCTGCGGAAATGAGAACAAAATATTTCTCTCCTGAGATTTCAGAGACAAACCTCTGAATACCTTGTCGACGCACTCCTTGCAGACAATTCAACTGCACTCCTTGCAAGAACTCTTGCTCAGATAGAGAAACAATTGAAACTCATTCCTCTCCTCTTTCCTCTCATATTTCAAACATTCAACAAGAAATCATTCATACATAGCATAAAATAAATTGCATGACAGAAAGAGTAAAAAAATTCATGAGCATAACATTCAAAGATGCATACACAGAGAATATATGAACACCATGAGTCTGAATCACAACTTTCTTGTATTAATCCAAAGCTTCTGTACATGGAGTCTGCTACACAGTTCTCTGCTTCTTCTCTATGCTCTTCATACACTAATGCTTCTTTTTTTACAATACACAATGAGGGTGTCTATATTCTATTTCCCTCTTGCGCTCTAAAACTGTCTAATCTAACATTCAATTCTATCTACTTGCATTAACTACTATAAATGTCTTCTACCTACTAAGGACGAGAGAAAATCGCTCAAGGTCCGTTTACATTATACAAGTGTGCTTCTTCTTAATGGCTTCATTTAAGATCATGCAATAACTTCAAGGTGACTTCAAAATTTGTGTTGGGCGCTTTTCCAGTTGTCCGTTGTCTCCGCGGTGGCTCACTTGAGATGTTCCTGCATCATTATTTTCACACATGTATGTCCAATTCTAATGCTGATCAATTTTAATTCAATTTTGAGTCATAATTTTAGAGGAAAACAACTTTTTTTTTTACCTTAGAGAATTATAACATTTCAATTAATCTCAAAGAGCATGGGGGAGATTAAGAACCCTTTCTTAAGCTCTATGGTATTATATATGTCACCAATGTTGTAGTTTCTTAGACCATCTATTATGGCAATGAAAGGTTAGAATAACTTTATATCTTTTTGGTTCATTTCATTTTCAATATGAGGCATAGACTTATAGACTTTATTGGGTGTTTCATTGATGGTTATATAAATATATTATGAATGTATTGTTAAGTTGTTGAAAAGATATAAATTTTACTCACTTAACAACAATTTCAAAATTAATTAGTAAATGTTAATAAGTGGAATGCAATATAGTATATCAACATAGTAAATTCTTGGACTCACATTCAACTATATCAACATTTTTAGTTATAATTTTTTTTTGAATACACTAGTCACTATAATCAACTCTTAAATATTATCGTTTTTAATTAGATTCAACTAAAGAAATTTGTTTTTACATGTGAATAAAACGAAAACAAATCATTTTAAAGAACAAACATTCACATTCAATGATAACCTCTGTGTTGATAAAATATTTGGTGGAAAGAATTAGAAGACTTCGAATATTTATAAAACAAAATTCATTAATTATTTTAATTCATAATTATTTTTAAGGTGATTAGGAAAAAATTTTGGAGGAAATGTACAAAACAAACCGTTGAGAAAACACTTATGACAACCTCAAAAGAATTCTCCCTAGTATATGAGATTATAAAAATTTATCATAAAAAATCCAAATAAAAAGGATATATACAATCAAATGACTATTTTCCTATTTAAGTACCTTTTGACATTGCTTTGCATGTAGTGCGATTTGTTCTATAGATATTTTTGAGGAAAATACAATGGTAAAAAAATGAAATTGTAACATCCCGCTCTTTCTAGCACACAATTTTGACTTATTCTTTGAGGACACTTGCGTGCAAGTGATCCAGTTATAGTATATGGTTATATTTTTCGCTTATGCGTTTTGTGATGATGTTGATGGATTATGATGTTATGTTATTTGATATCTATGTATTGACAAATGCTATTGACGAGTTTCCCCTGAGTGTGTTGGACACTTGGCAGATTGAGGATATCGATGGCATCACTAGACCTCCTTGGACTCTGGATTGAGTCAGGGAGTGGATTGTATTGGTTTGAGTATTTCATTTATGCATATGTCACATATGATCAATTATATTATGATGTGGTTTATGGATCATTGACAGTGTTTTGTTGATGGATGCAGGCTAACGATTGCTTGCTAATTTGACTCAGATAAGGAGTAAATGAGACACTCACATAAATAATATATTGAGGGAGAGGTGTGGCAGCATCCCTGACACATCCTACTATATCTCCCTTTGTTCCTCGAATTGTAGGTTAACGATTACCTAGTTCAAGAGATGCACGATGTCGTGAGGGCAGACTCAGACAACCGATCACAAAGATTTCTAAGGGGTGTGCAATAAGGAAGGGTCCTTATTCCTTATAAGCCCTTAGTTTCTCACAAGGTTTCTTGAATGGAGTATTGACTCCAAGGATTGTACAACTACCAAAACCAATCAAGGGAAAGTGGCACCCTTGGAGCATGGAGTACATATTGAAGGGCAGGTCGCATATTTAAAATTTGAATCAAAGGCGAGTGGCACACTTGGAACATAGAGTGTGTATTGAAGGGCATGTTGCATAAATAAAATTAATCCAATGAACCTAGGTGGCCTAGAAAACCTTGAGTAATTTTTCACATCATGTAAAATCTTTAAACATTGATGGATTTAATTAATTAATTAAGGATTGGAATTATTGATTTTATACCCCCAAATGAAAGTCTAAGCCTATTTGATTTTAAGCCTAAGTATAAATCTTGGTGAGATTACTAAAACTAAATTACAAATTAGATAAAATAAGAAAAATGGTGAACTATTTTAAGATATTAAGAGAGATGAAATAAATATAAATAATTAATACAATACACATGTGTGCAGAAAATACCAAATTAGAATTTAAAATAAGAAGGGAATAAAGAATAAAAGCATGTGTAAGCATAGAAATGTATCTAGATTCTAACTAACACTAGCCTAACTAGAGAACATTCTTATTTTAACTCAACTTAGTTTTAGAAATGCGTCAGTCATTAATTAGGAATAAAGGGAATAAAGGGACAACTAGGAGTGATTTTAGGATCACTTTTAGGATGGGTGAGGGAAATTGGATTTTAATGAAAATAAATTGTGGATTTACTTGTTCAACTAAGGGAAAGGGTGACACATGTATAGGGGGAATAATTCCTAATTAATTATTAAAAAAAAAAAGAATTAAATGTGCAAATGGAAAGACGTCACTAAGGAAATTCTATAAAACACATGGTTGAGATGAGTAATGGGGCACACTAGTTATGAGCAAGGTTATGTTGCATAAATTATGACTGGTTTTACTTGTGAGTGTTGGGATACCCAACTTGAGAGAGAGTGGTCACTCTACCTTGTGAGGTGAGCTGGGAGCTAGAGGATTCTAGTTGTGTTTGTGTGTGGCTCATTTGCGGCTCGGGGGGATAAGGGGAAGAAGAGTACCCCTAGAATTGGCTGGGAGGTACTGGTGAAGTCTCAACGATTAGCAATAAGACTAAGGAAGGGAATGTCAGTCGACAAGGATCCTCATCAAGCCTATCTTCGCCGATCAAGGTATTTTCATTTGAGTTTCATTGTATTAAGTTTTTACTGTATATATGTTTTTAGGATCATTGACAATGGAAATGGATTTCAGATATTGGAGTGGAAAGTTTCCTTGATGATTATGTATTGTAAAGGAATTTCTAACGAGTCTGAAATTTTAACCCAAACTAAAAATTGATTTCTTATTCATTGTTTTCCCTTCTTCAAGTTGGGGGTAATCTCTCTGTTTTTCTATAAGAGTTTGCTTGTGCTTGTACTTTATAACTTTTCCAGCACCTCTACACCCTTATTTTTCCTTGAACAATTCGATTTGCCTACGAATTGCGGAACAGTTGGTTTCTCTGCATTTTTATCAAGACACATCCCAACGCTTTCACTCATAAAAGAAAACCCTGTGTTTTTTTTGGTATTCCCAAGAATATCACTTCTTGGTGCAAATCACTTATTACTAATATTTTCGCCTTGGAAGGTAAAATATTGGAATTCCCACATCATTAGTGATCTATCTCTTTACGAATATATATATATATATATATATATATATATATATATATATATATATATATAT
>ML777337.1:793457-806638 GCA_009831015.1 Picea engelmannii | reverse complement strand
TAATATTCTTTCCAATTCCTGTAATTCACTAAGATGTTTGTTTCCTGTAAATTTATCACTTCTTGCAAAATTAATAATATCACCCTTATTATTGTGGCATGAAACTTATATCAGAGTGTGACAAGCTCGAAAGGAATATGGTTCTAATGGGTATCAATTCCCTTTTTATCCCAATTTAGAGTTCCTGTTTGACATTCTCACTACTCAACTCTTCTGGAACTTCGTATTCTCACCACTCAATTGTTCTCAAACTGGAACTTCGTAATGTTAGAGGTACTATAGAGAGAGGTATTTACATAGTTAAAAAAATTCCAAGGCACAAATTTCGAACTTATGGAACTGGAACTGGAACTTCATAATGCTAGGCTACTATAGATAGAGGTACTGTAGAGAGAGAGGTACTTTGTAATGCACTTTCACCCAACCAATATTTCAACAAACTTATACATGTGATTTTCCTTAAAAGGAGATTGTGTTTTTCCATGAGGAATTTCTCTTTGATTTTACTCTCACACAAATTCACCCAACAATGTGTTTTCTCCAGGTGTTTTTGTTCCTTGATGTCCTCTGCGATTTCAGTTATACCCTCAATGAATTTACCAGGAGTAACCTCTGTGCCTTCATTCATTTTCTCAACGAATTTTTCATTAGATCTCTGTTTTTTTTTTAGGATTGAAAGGCTCTACGTCGTCATTCACTTGATCAATGAATTTTACATCAAATATTTGCATTTTTTTGAGGACTCATAAGCTCTACACCTTCATTCATTTTCTCAGTGAATTTTATATCAGATCTCTGTGTTTTTTGAGGAGTCAAAGTATTTGTGCCTTCATTCAATTGCTCAACGAATTTACATCAATCTTTGTGCTTACCATAAATTCTCTGCGTTTTCTTATGACTGGAAATTACCCAGTGAAATTATAGTCTCACTCAGCCTACCATAAATTATCTGCATTTTATCATGACTCGAGATTACCTAGCAAGATTACAGTCTCACTCAACTTACCATAAATTCTCTACGTTTTCTTATGACTGGAGATTTCCTAGAGAGATTATAGTCTCACTCATCTTACCATAAATTCGTCGTGTTTTATCTATTGCGAAATTTGTCTCTGCATATTTTCTAATGTTGGGATTTGTCTCTGTGTATTAGAATTGGAATTATCTAAGGGCATGCCAAAATTGACCCTCTATTTGAGCACGGGAAGGTTGTGGGGAAAGTTCTCTATTAAGCAATTGTAAGAAAAGTTTTCGGGCACTTCAAGGAACAATTTTAATGTTAGATAGTTTTTTCTTCAATACCATTTTTTTAACCCTCAAAACCTATGCTCCCTTATCTTAACAATTTATCCTCCTATATTTGTAATGCTTGCATCATCTCTATAATTTGTTTCCTATGACGCCCTCTTAATTTCATTTGTGACATGAATTAATTGATAGTTATATTGTGACATGAATAGATGAGATGCCTAGATCATTATTCATTTATTTACCTTTGCGCCATAAAAAATAATTGATAATTACCTTGCACCATGATATAAAAGAGATGTATGGATGGTCATGTGTGTAGTCTTTTGTGCCCTAAAATTTTAAATTGATAATTATTTTGCGCTATGATATAAAAGCTATGTGTGGATGGTCATGTGTGTAGTTTACTTTTTGCGCCATTAAAATTTATTTGATAATTATTTTGTGCCATGATATAAAAGCGATGTATGGATAGTCATGTGTGTAGTTTACTTCTTGCGCCACTAAAAATGTTATGAATAAATGATTGAGTGATTCATTTCCCTTGAGCTATGGTTTATGCTGCTGACTAAGTAATTAGATTTATTTGCACTGTGGACCAATGATGATGCATAAATGATTACGCCTTAGATTACTCATGCCCATTGTAACAATGTTGATGTATGATTTCCTAAGTGATTAGATTAATTGCACGCATTGAATGATGTTGATTTATGTTTAATTCGGTAATTAGATCACGTGTGCACCTTAAAATAATGTTTATTTATTGTTGAATTCAGGAATTGATTAATTGCACGCCTTGAAATAAAATAGATGTTTACTTTTGCGCTATGAAAATAAAATAAAGTTGATTACACTTGCGCCTTGAAAAGTAGTGAGGTTGATTGATTGAGCTAGTTGGTTTTTGACTTGATTGTGTTAGTGGGATGTAGAAACCTCCTTGTTCCTCAGAACAGTCGCCAGCCCTGAGACCTTAAATGGTCAAAATCAATCAGATGAATCATGGGCTTGAGTGTTTCTTATGTGTCCTAGAGGTCCTAACCTTGCAGGGTAGTTTGGACAAGTATTCATTTTAATATTCAGTATATGGTTGATCTTTGTTTATAAATTGCTTCAAGTTTATTTTGATGTGCTGAGCTGCATCACTATTTTTGTTTCTATGTCGCTATCATTTATGTTGATGCGTTGGTTGTATCGTTAATGATTACAAATATGAGTAGCTTGTAATGCTTTTATTTATGATGTCATAGAATAAGCACTACTATGAATTATATTGTCGATATTAATTTCCTAATTCTTTAAAGAAAAGAAAAAAATTACCTTTTGTGATTTGCTTCCTAGTCATAATGGTGGGGCCATTACATATGGTATCAGAGTGTGTTCAATCCCGTGACTTGGGATCATTATGCCTTCCACTATATTAAACACATGATTAATAACTTATCGCTAATTGAATTGAATTGTGTCCCTACAGGTAATTATGGTTAGAGGACATTGTGGAGGAAGACGACGTGGTGTTAGGGGAGGATGTGCGACACCTCTAGTAGGATCCACGCGAGAGGGGTCTAATCCCCAAGGAGAAGAGAAAGTCATTGGACAAGAGAAACTTGTTGTGGAGGATTTGGTTTGGTTGATGAGGTCCTTTCAGAGGATGTCAGAGGCCTTGGTTAACATACTAGATAGAGATGAGGCTAGGGCGCCTATACCCCCTAAGGGTCCACAATGTGGCCGAGATAGTAATGGTATCATTCACAGAGAACTCGAGAAGGTCAAGTTTCCCAAGTTCTTAGGTTCCATGGATGTCGCAGCCGCTGAGGCATGGTTGTAGAATATGGCGATGTTCTTCACACTTCGCAACTACACCTCCAACATGAAAGTTTTCATGGCAATTTTTCAGCGGAAGGGGAGCACCCTTCTATGGTGAAAGACGCTCCTACCACAATTGAACATGGTTGTCAAAAAAATTTCATGGGAACTGTTCAAGGAGTGGTTCTGAGAGAGGTATTGTCAGAGGAGTTCATTGAGATCCAGCTCAATGATTTCAATGCCTTATGATAGGGTGGTCATACGGTGTCAAAGTAGGAGGCTTGATTCATGGAGTTTCTTAGGTATGATCCACATCTGAACACCGAGACACTCAAGGTCAACAAGTTTGTGTTCAGTCTTAATGTCAACATTCGTGTGAATGTGAGGATCCTAATTCCTCAGACATTGCACGATACAGTCCAAAAGGCCCTCATAGATGAGGAAGAGTTGATCAACAGGGGTCAGGGTAGGACTCTTGCGAGACCGATGGGATAGATGACATCTGGTGCGCAATAGTGTCATACTCCAGCTAGAGATCCACCAGGGTATCAAGATACTTCGAGAGTATCCACGTTCACGACACAATGACAGCCGAATCCTCAGTAGACGACTCCCTACATAGGACCACAACACCAACAACAACGTCATCCGTAAAAACAACAATTTAGGCATCTTTAGCTGAACAAACCAGGGTTTCAGGTTGTTAGACCAGTAGCTTCTACATCAGGGACCAAGAGTACTGGACTGAAGATTAGATGTTGGACATGTGGAGAGCCACATTACCAGCGAGACTGTCCGGTTGAGAGGGATAGAGAAATCAGGTCAGACAGACACACTACAATTCGAGATTTGGGAAAGGCCCACCAGATTCATGCAATGGTGAATAACCATCAGGACGAGCACCAGTCTACTGTGATCAAGACATTAGGTACCATCGCTAACCAAACCTTTAGTATTTTTATAGATCCCGATGCTACATAAAGATTTATTTCTTGTGCAACGCTAAAAAGAATTAAGGTAAAGACATTCGAACAAGATGAATTTAGCTACATGGAAATATATTTGGGTGCCAAGTAGAAGTTTGGAGGAAAGGTTACAAACTATAGCCTTAACCTGGGAGATTTTGTAACAAAGGCCAACTTGTACGTCACAATATTAGGATCTTATGACGTCATGATCGGTATGGACTGGTTGGAATCACATGATGCGATATTCAACTGTAATACGAAGCGGTTGAGTTTCACTGACGAGGAGGTACAGATATGAGTGATTGTAGGAAGAAACTAGGGAGCTTCCTTAAGGTTCATTTCTTCCCTACAGCCATAGAAAAGTATGTGCAAAGTATGTAAGATATATACAATATTAGTGTTGAATGATAAGGGCATGGTAGAAGGATTAGAAAAACTTCCAGTAGTACAAGGGTTTGCAGACGTGTTCCCAGAAGAGTTACCAGGTTTTCCCCCCGAAAGAGAGATGGAATTTACCGTTGACTTAAAACTTGGAGCTGAACCGATAGGAAGAATGCCTTATCGAATGTCGACCCCTGAGTTATAGGAGTTGAAAATGCAACTAAAGGATTTGTTGGACCTGAGACTTATACGTCCAAGTGTGTCACCTTGGGGTGCATCTATTATTTTCATATGAAAGAAGGATGGGTCATGGAGACTCTTTATTGACTACCGTCAATTGAACAAGGCAACGATCAAGAACCAATATCCATTTCCAAGAATAGACGATTTGTTTGATAAAATGAAAGGCGCGACTATGTTTTCGAAGATAGACTTTTGATTAGGATATCACCAATTACAGATCAAGGATGAAGAAATTTCTAAGACCACATTCAAGATGAGGTTCAAGCATTACGAGTTTACCGTTTTACCGTTTGGACTCACAAACACCCCAAGAGTGTTCATGAGCTTGATGAATGGGGTGTTCCGTTAATACTTGGACAAGTTTGTTAAAGTACTCATTTACGACATATTGATATATTCTCAGACGACAAAAGAACATGAAGAACATTTTCTCTTGGTATTATAGTGTTTACGAGAGAACAAATTATACGAGAAACTGTCGAAATGCTCTTTTATCAATCAAGGATTCATTATTTAGGGAATGTTATCTCCAAAGAAGGCATCGTTGTGGATCCAAAAAAGGTAGAGGATATTATGGAATGGCCTGTGCCGACGAACATACCAGAAGTACGTAGCTTTATCGCTTTAGTAGGATTTTACCAACGATTCGTCAAAGGTTTTTCAAAGATTGCAAATTCGATCATGAAATTGCAGAAGAAAAACAATAAGTTTGTATGGGCCGAGAAATGTGTGAAATCATTTCAAAGGCTCAAGGAGTTGTTGGCGACAACGCCAATACTAGAAGTTCTTGACATGGACAAGGAATTCTTGGTATGCACCAACGCATCCAAAGAAGGCTTAGGCAAAGTCTTGATGTAAGAAAGTCGAGTGATCGCTTACATCTCAAGGAAATTAAGAAAGCATGAGGAGAAATATGAGACACATGATTTGGAGTTATTGGCCATTGTGTATGCCTTGAGAGTGTGGAGATACTACCTTATTGGATGAAATTTCAAAACAAAAACAGACCACTGTGGATTGCAACACATTTTTACATAAAGTGACTTGAATGCACGACAAAGGCGTTGGTCAAAACTACTTACGTGCATGATTTTGAGATTTCCTACATAAAAGGAAGCATGAACAGAGTGAAAGATGCGTTGATTCAGAGACCATGCATATTTTTGGTGATACATCTTCATAATAATCTTCAAGAAAATATTATAACTATATAGTGCGACGATGACTAGTATAAAGAGGTTAAGGAAAATATCGGACAAGACACCATTTTGGTACCAAAGTTTGAAGGATATACATTGGACAATAATGGATTTATGAGGTATACTAAACAAATTTATGTACCTCCTAATGACGAATTGATAATTTTATCTTAAAGAAAGCTGATAGAGAAGTGTACATGGCTCATCCAGGAGTCACGAAGATGAGGGAAGGCCTTAAGCCCTTATTCTTTTGGAAAGGAATGAAGGCCTTAAGCCCTTATTTTATAGAGTTTTAGAAAGCAAAGGATTAACATAGACATACGATAGAATTACTAAACCCACACGCTATTCCAGAATCGAAATGGGAGGTCATTTCGATGGACTTTATTTTTGGATTGTTGCTGATGGAAAGAAGGCATGACTCGATTTTCGTGGTAGTTGACACTCTGACGAAGAGTGCACATTTTATTCCTGTGCATATGACGTATCAGGAGCCAAACATAGCTAGATTTTTTATCAACAAGATTGTGATATTGCATGGAATTCCTAAAAGGATCAAATCCAATCGAGGATCAATGTTTACAAGATGATTTTGGACTAGTTTCCAAGAGGCCTTGGGAACCCAAATTAACTTTAGTACAATGTATCACCCGAAGATAGACAGGAAGACATAAATAACAAACAAAATTTTGGAAGATATGTTGCGTATGTACGTGATGGACCAACAAAAGAATTGGGGAGAGTTCTTTCCATTGGTAGAGTCCGCATACACCAATAGCTATCAAAGCACCGTTAACATGGCACAATTTTATTTTATTTATGAGCGACCATGTCAGATGCCATTGAGCTAGGATCGACTTGAGGATAGGGTCCTGGTGGGACCAGACACAATCCAAGAAATGGAAGAAAAAATGAAAATGATAATACAAAGGATTAAAGAAGCATAAGATTGACATAAGAGTTATGCTGATGCGCATCGCATTAACCATAATTATTAAGTTGGGGACCAAGTTTTCTTGGGGGTGAAACTGCACAATACCTCGATTAAGTTTGGGAAGGGTGATAAACTCTCTCCTAGGTTTGTGGGACCTTTCAAAGTTGTGGAAAAGAAAGGGCCCAGGGCCTATCAACTAGCCTTGCCTGATTCTTTGAGTTGTATGCACGATGTTTTTGATGTATCTATTTTGAGAAATTATTTTAGTGATCCTACACATGTGATTGACATGAGTTCCTTGTAGGTATCAGATGAGGGTGCACTCACGACGGATCCAATCCACATTCTGGACCATCGCATTCGGCATCTACGGCGTCGAACAATCGATCAAGTCAAGGTTCAGTGGGACAATTATATTCTGCACTCGGCTACCTGGGAGGACGCATATGATATGCACCAACTGTTTCCATATTTATTTGATAGTTAAACATATAGATCTTTTCATATGATTTATTTACTGCATTTTATATATTGTACAACTTTAGGAAAAAGTTTCAAAAAAGAGTGGGTGTATGTAACATCGAGCTCTTGCAAGAACACGATATTGAATTAAATTCTTTGAGGAAACTTGCGTGCAAGTGATCCGGTTATAGTATATGGTTATTTATTTAACCTATGGGTTTTGTGATGATGTTGATAGATTATGAGGTTATTTTATTTCATATCTATGTATTGACAGATGTTATTGACGAGTTTCCCATGAGTGTGTAGGACACTTGGCAGATTGAGGATGTCGATGGCATCAATGGACCTCCTTGGACTCTGGATTGAGTAAGGGAGTGGATTGTATTGGTTTGAGTATTTCATTTATGCATATGTGACATATGATAGATTATATTACGATGTGGTTTATGGATCATTGACAATGTTTTGTTGATGGATGTAGGATGATGATTTCTTGCTAATTTGACTCGCATAAGGAGAAAAGGGGACATGCACATAAAACAAATATTGAGGGAGATGTATGGTAGAATCCCTGACACAGCCTACTAGCACTCTCATTGTGGCTCTAATTGTAGGTTAACGATTAACTAGTTCAAGAGATCCACGATGTCGTGAGGGCGGACTGAGAAAGTCGCTCACAAAAATTTCTAAAGGGCATGCAATAAAGCATGGTCCTTATTCCTTAGAAGCCCTTAGTCTCTCACAAGGTCACTTGAATGGAGTATTGACTCCAACGGTTGGACAACTACCAAAACCAGTCAAAGGCGAGCGGCACCCTTGGAGCACAAAGTGTGTCTTGAAGGGCATGTCACATAATTAAAATTTGAATCAAAGGCGAGTAACACCCTTGGAGCACAGAGTGTGTCTTAAAGGGCACCTCACGTAAATAAAATTAAGCCAATGAACCTAGATGGCCTAGAAAACCTTGAGCAAATTTTTACATCTTGTAAAATATTTAAACATTGCTGGATTTAATTAATTAATTAAGGATTGGAATTATTAATTTATACCCCCAAATGAAAGTATAAGCCTATTTTATTTTAATCCTAAGCCTAAATCTTGATGAGATTACTAAAACTAAATTACAAATTAGATAAAATAAGAAAAAGGGTGAACCGATTTAAGATATTAAGAGAGATGAAATAAATCTAAAGAATCAATACAATATACATGTGTGCAGAAAATACCAAATTAGAATTTAAAATAAGAAAGGAATAAAGCATAAAAGAATGTGTAAGAATAGAAAGGTATCTCTAGTCTATCTAACAGTAGTCTAGCTAGAAAACATTCTTATTTTAAATCAACTAAGTTTTAGAAATGTGTCAGTCATTAATTATGAATAAAGGGAATAAAGGGACAACTAGGAGTGATTTTAGGAGCACTTTTAGGATGGGTGAGGGAAATTGTCTTTTAATTAAAATAAATTGTGGATATACTTTTGAAACTAAGGGAAAGGATGACAACTATATGGGGGGAATAACTCCTAATTAATTATTATATAAAAAAATAATTAAATGTGCAAATGACAAGTTGTCACTAAGAAAATTATATAAAAAACTTGGTTGAGATGAGTAATGGGGCACACTATTTATAAGTAAGGTTATGCTGCAGAAATTATGTCTGGTTTTACTTGTGAGAGTTGGGATACTTATCTTGAGAGAGAGTGGTGGATCTACCTTGCGAGGTGAGCTGGGAGATAGAGGATTATGGTTGTGTTTGTGCATGGGATCTAGAGGATTATGGTTGTGTTTGTGCATGGCCCCTTTGCAGCTCGAGGGGCTAAGGGGGAAGAAGAGTACCCCTAGCACTAGTTGGTAGGTACTCGTGAAGTCTCAACGATTATCAAGTGAACAAAGGAAGTGAGCTCCAGTCACCAAGGATCGTCATCAAGCCTATATTCATTGTGACGTTATTTTCATTTGAGTTCCATTATATTAAGTTTTTACTATATATATGTTTTTAGAATTATTGACAATGGAAATCGATTTTAGATATTGGACTGACGATTTTCCTTGATGATTGTGGAAATTGATTTCAGATATTGGACTGACGATTTTACTTGATGATTGTGCATTGTAAAGGACTTTCTAACGAGTCTTAAATTTTAACCCAAACTAAATCTTGATTTCTTATTCATTGTTTTCCATTCTTCAAGTTGGGGGTAATCTTTGTGTTTTTCTATAAGAGTTTTCTTGCGCTTGTTTTTATAAATCACCTAGCACCTATGGGCCTTTCTTTTTCCTTGAAAAAATTGAGTTTCCTACGAATTTCCCAACAACTGATTTCTCTGCGTTTTTATCAAGACAACGACCAACTCTTTAACTTAGAAAAGAACACCCTACGTTTTTCTTAGTATTCCCAAGAATATCACTTCTTCATGCAAATCACTTATTACTAATATTTTCTCCTTCGAAGGTAAAATCTTGGAATTCCCACATTATTAGTGATCTATGGCTTTATAAATATATATATAAAAAGAATATTCTTGCCAATTCCTGTAATTCACTAAGATCCATTTTTCTTGTAAACTTATCACTTCTTGCAAAATTAATAATATCACCTTTATTCCTGTGGCATGAAACTTATATCACAGTGTGATAAGATGGCAAGGAATATGGTGCTAATGGATATCAATGCACTCATTATACCAATTTAGAGTTCCTGTTTCACATTCTCACTACTCAACTCTTCTGGAACTTCGTATGCTCACAACTTAATTGTTCTGGAACTCAAACTTCATAATGTTAGAGGCACTATAGAGAGAGGTGTTTATATCGTTAAAACAATTCCAAGGCACATATTTGGAACTTCTAGAACTTCGTAATGCTAGGCTACTGTAGATACAAGTATTGTAGAGAGAGAGGTACTTCGTAATGCACTTTCACCCAGTAACTCTTTCAACAAACTTATCTCTGTGTTTTTCCTTAAAAGGGGACTATGTTGTTCCATGAGAAATTGCTCTACGATTTTTCTCTTTCAGAAATTCACTGAGCAATGTGTTTTCTCTGGGCGTTATTATTCCTTGATGTCCTCTACGATTTCAGTTATACCCTCACGGAATTTATCAGGAGTAACCTCTATGCCTTCATTCAGTTTCTCAACGGAGTTTTCATGAGATCTCTGAGTTTTTTTGAGGATTCAAAGGCTCTGCACCTTCATTCATTTGCTCAACGAATTTTACATCAAATCTCTGCGTTTTTTTTAGGAATCATAAGATTTTCACCTTCATTCATTTTCTCAACCAGTGTTACATCAGATCTCTTCTTTTTTTGAGGAATCAAAGGCTATGCGCCTTCATTCACTTTCTCAACGAATTTACATAAGTCTCTGCACTTACCATAAATTCTCTGCATTTTCTTATGACTGGAGATTACCTAGCGAAATTATAGTCTCACTCGGATTACCATAAATTCTCTGTGTTTTCTTATGACTAGAGATTACCCAACCAGATTATAATCTCTCTCATCTTACCATAAATTCTCAGTATTTTCTTATGATTGGAGATCTCCCAGCGATATTATAGTCTCACTCAACTTACCATAAATTCTTTTTGTTTTGTCTATTGCAAAATTCGTCTCTACGTATTGACTAATGTTGGGATTTGTCTTTGTGTATTAGAATTGGAATTCTCTAAGGGAATGCCACAATTTACCCTCTATTTGATCATGGGAAGGTTGTGGGGCAAGTTCTCTATTAAGCAATTATAAGAAAATAATTTGGGCACTTCAAGGCATAATTTTAATGATAGATGGTTGTTTCTTCAGTAGAATTTTTTTTAACCCTCAAAACCCATGCTCCCTTCTCTTAGCAATTTATCCTCCTATATTTGTAATGCAGGCGTCATCCCTATAATTTATTTCCTAGGAAGTCCTTTTAATTTTTTTTCAGCCATGAATTAATTGATAGTTATATTGTGACATGAATAGATGAGATGCATGGATGATTATGTATTTCTTTACCTTTTTTCCATAAAAATTAATTGATAATTACGTTGCGCCATGATATAAAAACGATATATGGATGGTCATATGTGTAGTTTAATTTTGCGCCATAAAAATTTAAATTGATAATTATTTTGACCTATGATATAAAAGCTATGTGTGGATGGTCGTGTGTGTAGTTTACTTTTTAATCCATAAACAATTATTTGATAATTATTTTACATCATGATATAAACGTGATGTATGGATGGTCATGTGTGTAGTTTACTTCTTGTGCCACTAAAAATGTTAATGAATAAATGACTACTCAATTGATTTACCTTGCACTATGGTTTATGCTGATGACTAAGTAATTAGAATGCTTTGCGCTATGGACTAATGATGATGCATAAATGATTACTCCTTAGATTACTCGCATAGATTGTGACAATGTTGATGTATGATTTTCTAATTGATTAGATTAATTGTGTGCATTGAATGATGTTGATTTATGTTTAATTTGATAATTAGATCACGCAATTATTGTTGAATTCAATATATGATTAATCGAGCTCTTTGAAATAAAACAGATGTTTTCTTTTGTGCTATGAAAATAAAATAAAGTTGATTCCACTTGTGCATTAACTTATGTTGTTATATGATTGATTTAGTAATTAATTTATATTGCGCCTTGAACAATAATGAGATTGATTGATTGAGCTAGTTGGTTTTCGACTTGATTATGTTAGCAGGATGAAGACACCTCCTTGTTCCTTAGAAACGTCGCCGGCCCTGATACCTTAAATGGTCAAAATCAACCGGATGAATCTTGGGCTTGAGATTCGCTTATCTGTCCTAGAGGTCCTACCCTTGCAGGGTAGGTTTGGCAGGTATTCATTTTAATATTAAGTATCCCATTGATCTTTGTTTATAAATTGTTTCAAGTTGATTTTGATATGTTGAGATGCGTTGCGATTTTTGTTTCTGTGTCGCTATCATTTATGTTAATGCGTTGGTTGCATCATTAATGATTACAAAGATGAGTAGATTGTAATGATTTTTCTCATGATGTCATAGATTAAGTGCTCTTATGAATTATATTGTTGACATTAATCTCCTAATACTTTAAAGAATTTTTTTTTTACCTTTTGTACTTCCCTTCCTAGTCATAACGTGGGGCCGTTACAAAAATATTCATTAAAAAAAAAAATGTCTTTACCACAATCACAATTATGAATCATGAAGATCCCTTCTTAGTCATAAGAGTGTAGCCATTACAAAAATATTCATTAAAAAGAAAAAAATGTCTTTACCACAATCACAATTATGAATCATGAAGAAATCAAGTTTGACACAAAATTGACATAGACTTAAATGAAGGAATCTAGAATTCAATGATGTTATTTTTTAATTCACTAGGGTGGAGTTATGAAATTAAAGAGAATCCTTCAAATCAATATATCTAAACATTTACATACCTTGTCTATTTATCAAATCATAAATAAGAATCACTTATTGTATGATTTAGGTATATACATTAATGTATTCACTAATAATACTTATAAATAAGAAATAACCCTCAGGCATGTTCGATTCTATAATTTATTAGTATATACTTGATTTGAGAATTTGTGTAGTGAAGGTAAATTTTGTATCTTAATATTTATTATTAAATTAATGTCATTATTTAAATTATAAAGTTTAGAATATTAATTTATAAAAGAATAAATTCAATAATTCCATGAAAATCTTAATATTTATTATTGAATACATATCTTAATATGTATTTATTATTGAATACATATAGATCTTAATGTCATACTTGATTTGAGATGACAACGATGTGCCATCGCAGCCAACACCGTATCTTCTCCTTGAATCAAAGCATAATCCAGTCCATTTGCTCTTTCCACTAGAATTGGGATTCCAATTCCGAGCCCATTCTACTATATTTGATTTGGGTGCCATACCTTCCAAA
>ML777337.1:748488-787549 GCA_009831015.1 Picea engelmannii | reverse complement strand
TTGGGAATGAACGCTGTACTGTTGATTTCATATTGAAGTGTTTAAATAATGACAAAAACAGTTATACCGTTTCTGAACGGGAGTAACTGTAAACTAACTGATTTGCTAACTAATTAAGCCACGAGATTACAACTCTTAACAGTAATGACAATGGTTTCTGCATTTCACTTCATCCGCAACAACTTAGGCTTGTTGGACGTCACCTACTAGCCATCATCGACTTCCATGGCCTGATTCAGAGTATACCCATTGAAGTTGTCTGCATTATTTGGACCTCAGAGGAGACCAAAGGACCCGTATAATTTCTAGGGATGCTTTGGACCTCAGGAAAGACCAAAGGGCCCTCATAATTTTCAACGAATGACTGATGCACGAACCTCCGGCCTCGGTAGCCTTACACCAAGGATTCTCAACGTGGATTCAAAGAAACCAGAAGCCATGGGGCTCACGAGGCACTCATTGCAAGTCGCTAAATATTACTTAGTGCCATGCAAGTTTGCCTTGATAATACTGATAAAATATTGGCAATGCAGCCTATTTCATAATCTCGTGGATTCTGCAGCAGTCGTGCCATACACTTTGATATACACACCATACTTATTTAATGCATATAGACGTGTGCGATCGGAGTTGCTAGCACATTCCCTCATGTCTTTTTTTCCCTGGTTGTACAGTCTCAGATTTTATCGGCGTTCATTAAGGGCACACGTTGTCTGATACCATTTTAACATGTATATATACATTTCTATCATCCTCTAACTAAGACATTGCTTGTAGTTTTCTCTGCTCTCTGTTTGGAGTTGTGTTTGTGTTTGGATCTGTGATCAGGAGTGAAAAATGGCAAAGGGAAGAAGCGGTGCGGGCGTCCTTTTTGCAGTAGCTCTGCTGTTTGTGTTCGCCATTCAATGCAATTATGTTTAAGGGCGTGTGTACACAGTTGGTGGTGTGCATGGATGGGGACCCTTCTCCTACTCGAAGTGGCTCTCCACGGCTCGTTTCAGGGCCAGAGACATGATGGGTAAGTGCTTTAAAGGTTACTTTGTTTTTTTAGTTTTTTTATGGATTTGATTTGAATTCTAAGGAATTTCATGGCTTGGATTTTCCTGTGTCAAAGGTATTGAAATTGAAATGGCTTCATGCAGTCTTCAAATACACACGCTCAGTTCACAACGTCGTGTCAGTGAACCTCAACGACTTCAAAATCTGTCGCGCAACAGGAAAGGCGCTTGGCACAGGAAAGGAAATGACACGGTTGTATTGAAGAGGGGTTGGAACTTTTTCATATGCGGCATGCCCGACCACTGTCTTGCAGGCATGAAGCTCGCAGTGAAAGTATTCTAGTTGATGTTAAGGAAAAAGATATTGTTCTATTCTACGCTGCCTCAGAACCTGAGAAGCAAAGTATCTTCTAGATGGAGGGCCTGCGAGATACTTATTGGTGGAGAAGGAATTGTAAGTTATTTAAATATTTCTCTATTTTCTGTTAATTCTATTCCAGATGAATTTAAGAATATTTTAGTAGTTTACCATATAGCTAACAGAATGTCTCTTGATTCAGATAGCAGAATTAGCATATTGAACGGATGAGGGATGGATTCCCTTTCTGTTGACATGCTCCCAAGTATGGGAGAAATCTCGGAGAATACACCAACAATTCCATGTGCTATCAAGTATGGGAGAAATTTTGGAGGATACATCAGCAATTCCTAGAGAAATAACCTGCGAATGGTGGAAAAACAAGCATGTTAGAACATACCCGGTATGGACGAGCAACAATAGACCCGGGATGGACGAGCAACAATAGCATGTTAGTACAGACCCGGTATGGACGAGCAACAATAGAAGCCTAGGTAACAAACCACGAACAACTTTACAGACCTAAGGTGTTTTTCTATTCTTTACAGACATAAGGTGGTTTTTTAAAGGATAGAAAAGCAACATGTTTTCATGGTGGTGTTGGCTTGCATGTTTGTGTAGGTGTAGGTGGTAATGTAGGTGGCTGTAGTCACAGATCAAGGAAGATCATCAAGGGCTATGAAATATGTATTACAAGAAACATTTAATGTGAAATGTTAGCCTCATTATTAGCATTACTTTGTTGGGAAAAAACACTACTTAAATGTGTGAGAGTGAAAAATAAATATAGATTATAAAGATACACTAAAATATTGTTCAACATTGCTTCCGAAAGAGGTCTTAGAGGTCAAATAAAAGTGAAAATTCAAAACTTAGGATAAAATGAATGAAATTTCAACCTAAAACATATAAAACATATGAATTATATAAAACTTTGAGTTGAAACAGTGAGAAGAGAAACCATTGGTTTTTGTGCTAAATTAATAGGTATTATATAAAACTTTGAGTTGAAACAGTGAGAAGAGAAACCATTGGTTTTTGTGCCAAATTAATAGGTAGAATAAAAATCAATTAATAATAGTCTCAGCCAAAGATAGTGACTAATAAGACTTACCTATATTGTACGATTTAGGTATATACTTTAATGTATTCACTAATGATATTTATAAATAAGAAATAACCTTAAGGCTTATTGGATTCGATAATTTATTAGTAAATACTTGATTTAAGAGTTTGCATAGTCAAGGTAAACCTTGTATTTTAATATTTATTATTGAATAAATGTCATTGTTTCAATTACAGAGTTCACAATCCTAAGTTATGAAAATATAAATTCAATAATTGCATGGGAATAGGGTATATCACAATATGATAAAAAGTTCTATTATATTAACCTATTCAGAATTGGTTATTTTCATTAACAAATGTTACCCATTTGCGTTCGAATATTCAAGGACAATCTAGGGCACTGTATTTTGAGGAAATTCAAAGTTTATACTAACTAGGAACACCTCTTTTGATGATAAAGAAAAGTAGTTTTCATAGTAACGGATGAGAAGAATGCACTTATCTTCTCTAGATTCTTTTTTTCCTACTAATAGTGAATAATAAGAAACGAAGAAACAATGCAATCGAATGGTCCCTTTTGTCTCTATCTCACTTGCATGCATTTATTTTTCCCAAAAAAAAAAAATCGATAGCCTTGAAATCAATCCAATTTTTTTTTCTCAATTATAGGTTCCTTTACATTCAAACTTCCACATTCACAATTATTCTCAATCTCAATGGGTTTGTGTTGATCGTTATGATCATCAAAATTAAGAAGCGATTGGCATTCAAATACTGACTTGTTTGATAATTTATGCACTTTAATTTTTGTGGTACATGCTTTTCAATAAAACTGCATGTGTAGAATTCGTAGAATTCTGTATAGGTATTTTTTAATCTCCAATAACTTACATTTTTCTCCTGGAAAATAGAACGAATAAAAGTTTCTAGACAAAACATTTGCATTTGACATTTTTCTCCTCGAAAATAGAACCAATAGAAGTCACTAGAAAAAACATTGCATTTGACCTATCAAGAACTTGAGGAATACCACATTCCAAAAACTAAAAGTGGTTTTTTATGGTGCTGATATGGTTTATGTCGATTTTGTGTTATGGAAATATGCCTTCTCAATCCCATAGTCAGACCTCCACCATAACACATGAAAGGGGTGGTGATAAATAATGTAACAAGATGAAAAATAAATTAAATTAATATATTTATAGGATTAATGGTTGACATAAATTGTGATAAATAATGTAATAAGATGAACACAAACCAACAATTAAAGATATGATTCCTTTTAACATCTTTCGTTATCTAGAACCTTTGCCACACCTTCATGAGAGCATGCATTTAATTTTAAATTCATTATAATATGTAATAAATATTGAATACACTACAATAAAATTTGAATGCTTAATTTAATTCGGTTGAAATGGCATCAAATAAAAATTTCCAAAAATTTTGATCAATAAAAAAAAGTTAAATATTGTCCAACTAATTTATGTTAACTTGACATCTTTCGTTATCTAGAACCCTTACCACACCTTCATGAGAGCATGCATTTCATTTTAAATTCATTATAATATGTAATAAATATTGAATACACTACAATAAAATTTGAATGCTTAATTTAATTCGGTTGAAATGGCATCAAATAAAAATTTCCAAAAATTTTGATCAATAAAAAAAAAGTTAAATATTGTCCAACTAATTTATGTTAACTTGAAGTGCTTCAAGATGATTTTGGACTAACTTCAAGTGCTTCAAGATTTTGGACTCAATGGAATCCATGAAAACATATAATTTATATTTATTGATGAAATTAGTGAAATGATATATTTTTTCTTTAATCAACATTTATTACATTGATTTTTTTACAAAATGATTATCTATTGAAATTTTATAAAAGTATTTTTAAATTTAATTTAATGCAACTTAAAATACAATAATAAAAATGCAAAAACCTTATTATAAACATTGAAAATCAAATCATGGAAACACATAAACATATAAAATACATTACCATCATGACAATGAGTTCCTCTATTTTTTTTGTCTACCTACTCTTAGAGAATTATAGTGAGCTTTTAATTTAATATGAATAGAAGTCTATCAACTTCTCTTACATCCTTACATCAATGAAGAATATTAGATGTAAGGATGTAAAAGAAGTTGAGAGACTTCTATTCATATATTTAGAAATATTAACAAACATCAAGTTGTATTCTATCAAAACCAGAGATTTTCATTGTCCTCTTTTTGTTATTATTCACATTTAATGGTTGATCCAGAATGATGTGACCATTGCATGGCAATGAACCCTGCCAAAGTGCCTATCATGTCAAAATTCCCTTGCACAAATGGTGTATCTTGTTTATAACCAATCCTTACTATGTTAGTGGGAAACCAAGTAAAACTAAGCCACAAAGGATACAAATTTGGTATAGACTTCCATTTGTATTGGAACCCATTATCGGCTTGTGGATCCACTATGGGTTGATAAATCCAACATTACGCTAGATGGTTAATTGGTATGTTTTACAGGAAAAATGTTTAGAAGAAGGCAAGATGGATTTGAAAAGATTCTATGGGTTTGAAAATAGATATATGGCCTTAGTGTTGAGTCATGTAAGCCCGTAGAGGAAAACATGATTGAGTGTGAGTGAGCTAATGTAATCTCCGTGATCTGAATAATAAGACAATCGATGCCTATGTTTGGTGGACGTAGTCGAACATTTGGGTAAACCAAGTAAAATCGTTGTGTCTATTATATGTGTGTCATTGTTAATTATCATTGTTTATCGAAAATCTCAACGAAGTACTAGCACGTTCACTACAAGTGAACAAAGAATTATGTAAGTTTAAAAACCATAAATAATAATTATGTAATGCATATACGTTGAAATTGAAATTTATATTAATGTACGGTAAAACTTAAATAATTCAAAAGATTACAAACAATAATAATAGCTTGATGGATGTAAGGAATCCCTAATAAGATTAAAAGAAATGAAGTGATGAATAAGTATAAAAATAGAGAGCCTACTAAATTTATGTAGGAATGGAGAATCAACAAAACATTATATCATCCAAAAATATACAAACTCATTAACAAAACTAATAGATATTATTCATAATGATTGTTTACAATAAAAAGTTTAAAGTAAATTAAAATAGATCCCAAATGTAAATAATATGTTAATATAAAAGTCAAGGCCATATAAATTTAACCCAAAAGGGAAATTTTAAGAAAATTACAAAACCAGACATTAAGAAAATTACAAAACGAGACAGGAGAAAGAAAGATCGTATTTCTTTCGTTATGTGGTGAATGGATTAATTTTATTGTTGCAAAGTACGTGAGTCCAAGGTGTAATGGATTGTGTTGTGGGTGAAAGAGATATGGTTCATGGGACATAACAGGTGATGAAGCCAACCTATGTGCACACTTCACCTCCTTTTTCAACCCATGCATAATTGGAGATTATGGGTGGATATATGCAAGTGATTATTGGAATCATTGTGTTGGAAATTGGAGTAAATTTTTCTATGACAGCCATGAAAATGGTTCATGTTATTAAACTAAACCATGGCTAAGAAGAATATGGTTGTTCACCATAATTAACATTGAATTCGCTTACCCATCATTTCAATCATCAACTTTGAATTTATTGTACCATCTGTGTAGTAAGTGGAAAATAATATTTAAAAAACCAATTTCAAAATATCAAAATAGTCCAATTGTATATAATGTTAGAATTGCACAAAAGGCCATTAAGGATATATAAATAAAACAGCAACAAAACATTAAGAAATAATTAATGTTAGAGATTATTTATGCCAACTTTATAATGACCCTCATCCAAATTTTCTTGACTAACTTTTCACGTGTAAATACTTACAAAATACAAAATGTGGCTAAGAAAATCATGTAAATGGAAGTCAACTAGATATAAAAATGATGGAAAAAATAATGAAAAAGTTTGAAAGTTCAACATAGAAAAAATAATAAAGATATAAATTTGACATAGCCAAATAAAGATGAACATTAACATAATATCTTTAAATAAAACATCTATAACTAAGTTATAAACATACTCTGTATTCATTAGAATTTTGGAATGTGTTAGGAATGTGTTACTTTGGAAGGTAATAATGTCTAGTAAGTTGTAAAATTATGTAAAAGAGAGTTATCCACATTCATCACGGAGTAAAACACTCTTGTTATCTTTCGTTATAAAAATAGGTATCTCTTTCTATATAATAGAGGTAAGAGAGACCCATGGGATACCATGAAAAGTGTTCCCTTTTTAAAGCTTAAAGCTTTTTTGGAGGTGATCTCAAGTGTAAGATTGGAGATTTGTGGTGTATTCTCTTCTTTTTCTCAAGTTTATTTCTTATTATGATTATTTTCTATTGTTAAATGGATAGAAAGATAGATTATTAAATTTATTTTGTTTAATATTGTTGTATGTTTATTCATATGTTTCAATATTTCAAGATGGTAGGGTTACTTAACTCTACCTCCTTCAGTGAATTTTTTACAACAACGTTTTTTTTATATTTATTTGATCTCTCCATGTTTTTCGTAGTTTTGTCATCACATCTTGTAACTATTAAGGATTTTCTTTAGCTCTTGGTATTTTCCTACAAGATCCATATTTTTTTCTCAAAATCGTAACTCTTTTTTTTGTAGATTTCTCAAATTTATGTTCAATTTTAAAAAAAAATTGATGTAACTGTTGTCTCTGAAATGTAGTTTTCGGCTAACATCGTCTGCTAGTTCGTCAACATCTGCTACTTTTTTCCCATTTTTTAATTAATTTTCCTATCCTAGCCTAGGTAATTTTAATTTTTTTGGAAAACCTGAAATTTTTTTGGTTTGGTATTTTACCAAACCTAATTTTTTATTTTTTAGGAAGACAATTTTTTTTACCAAACCTAGTCTTTCTTCTAAACCTAATAACGTTTGATTTGGGAGTCTCTTTGCAGTGATAATTTTTTTGTTAGGTGCATTTTATACGTTCCTACCTAACCAACCAACCCACTCTCCGATTAGAGACTGGACGTATTCATTTTTCTTGTTTTACATCATATTTTTTGACATTTTGTAGGGAAAATAGGCCAATTTGCATTCTTTGTAGGCCGATCTATTGTGGGGGGAATTTATCCACTATACGACCTATTTTTTATTTAGAAGAGGGCAAATTTGCACGATTTGCAGAGAAAGAGGGAGGATTGTTTTTAGAAAGGGGGTGATTTAGAGATCATAGATGTTAGGAAATATATGTGATATGCGTTGTAGGGTTTATGAGTTTATAAGGATCATGTGTTATAGTTAATAGTTATAGTTATAATTATTATGTATAGTTATAGTTATAATGTGATTGGTGATGTATTGGTTAGAGTTATTGTATTAGGGAGAAAGGAATTATATATGTTAAGGTTGGATATGTTGAATGAGAAAATGTTATATTAATAGCTATGGATAATAGTGGTTTTAAGATTTAGTCATTCTATGATAGAGGTTATATAATTTAGGGGTTACATATTAAATGTTATAGGGGTTGTGGATTAAATCTATTAAAGAATTTAGGTGCTATATGGAATAATGGATATAGAGGTTACAAACTATATGTGTTATTTCATATATAGATTGTGGGTTATAAGTGTTAAGAGTTATGTACCTTAAATCTTACAAGGATATAAACTATATGTGTTATTTCATATATAGATTGTGGGTTATAAGTGCTAAGAGTTATGAACCTTAAATCTTACAAGGATAAGGGTTATAGGGGTAAAGTGGATTAAAGGATGACAAGGTTTAATATTTCTCATCATTAATGGTTATAATGTTTATTTTAAGGTTTATAGTGGTTGGGGTGATCAATTTAAATGATTATATATTATATATTAGGTGTGATAGATTATATTGGTTATGGGTTATATAGTTATGAAATAAGAGATTATATAGGCTAAAAGATATATGTTAAATGGGTAAAGTTTATGTTTATTATGTGTTAGAGGCTATAAGTGTTAGAAATTAAGGGTTAAAGTGAGAGGATATTGGTGTTAGGGGTTATGGATTCATGGTTATAAGGGTTAGAGTTTCTAAGGTGTTAAGGTTATATTAGGGTTTAAAATGGGTTAGTGATAAGGGTCTATAGGGGAAAGGGGTTATAAGGCTTAGGTGGTCGTAATTACATAAAGTGTTATGAGGCATAATGGATATGGTTATAATGGTTAGGAGTTGTGATTAATAATTTTTAAGGATAAAGAGATATATGGGAGAGTGGAACTTATCATAAGGTTAAGTTATTGGGAGTAATAAGGTATAAGGGATAGAGTTATAGATTTATATGCATTAGGAGTAATGTGTTATATGCATTAATATTCATGTTTTATAGGATTAAAGCGGTTATATGGGTTTTTACTTAGAGTGTATAAGTATAGGGTTAGTAATAACTGGTTATTGTGGTTAGGTTAAAAATTAAAGGTTTTACATGTTTTCTATTTTTATTAGGGGTTATAGGTGATATATATTATCACAACTAAATATTTGGGGTTATATATGTGGGTTGTCTTAGAGCAATGGGTTATGGGTGATAGTAGTTATAAGTGTTGGTGATTATAAAGTTAAATGAGTTACGGGAAATAGGGGTTAAAGATCATATATGTTAGTAGATATTATGTGATAAGTGTTGTAGGGTTTAGCAGTTTATAGGGGTCATGTGTTAGATTTTATATGTTTTATTTGTTAAGAGTTACGGTATTTAAGGGATAGTGATAACTAGTGATAAAGTGTACAAAATAGGCATATTATGGGTTGTAAGTGGTTTTAGGGGTTATATTAGAGGATATTAGTGTTAGGGGTTGACAAATATTATTTTGTTTAGATATTAGATGTTACATGGGCCATATGAGTTAAGAAATTTTAGTGATTGTACTTGTTAAATTTATAATGTTATTAGTGATTATAATGGTTATGATTATAGCTTTAGGAGGCAAGTGATTATAAAAATTAAGGGTTGATATGATATGTAACATCCCCAACCACCTTCTGGGGTATGCCACTTAAAATTTCAAGCTATGATACTAATTTAAATCATAAAAATACTCTGCAAATGCATAGATTCATAAAAAATTATAAAAAAAATACGCATGCAACATACACAGGAAAAAACCATGAAACAAAATTCATAAATATTAATGCAGTATATGAATTAACACACAATTTACACTTATATTTGATTTAAGATAACACCAATTATGTGCAGACATTCCATGTTCCTCCCATCCTTAGACCGCACTGCTTATAACTCTCAATAGTGGGTCACCCTCGATATGGGACTAAACTCCACCTAGGTAAAGGATTTGTAACCCGACTAAGGTATCTCAGACAAAAAGAAAACTATGAAATAGGTTCCAACTAATAACCTACAGTCTCTCATCCCCCACATGCCTTTTCCACCCTAGGAAGTGTGGACCTTCTCTGCTCAATAGTCCCTCGACTCCCCCACTTCCTTTCCATGGATTTATAAACAAGTCAGAAAATAAGTCTTAGAACCCTATAGCTGCAGCTTGGTACCTTCAGAATCAATTCACAAAAATTATCTCACCTGAAGAGAATACTCCGAGGCCTGACAACCCTCCTCTTCAATATCCTACAGGCTTGACAACCCGATTCTTATGTCCATCTCCCAAGCTAACCAAGGTACAGGTACAAGAACATATATAGTAAGAACAATGTCTGGATAACAACTGAATGAGTGAAATACATGATTATAGAATCATAGGAAAATCAGCTAAGTCCACACTATATGTATGGATGTTCCCATTATGACGCTTGTCATGTTGAGAATTACCTTGGGCACACTTGTCCCTATCCTTAGAATTTAGGATAAAATAATTATCCATACTTTATACTTTAAGGAATATTAATATAATATTCATTTGGGCTTAATCCCCCTAGATTAGCCCCTTCTCCTTAACCTTGATCCCCCTTTCCCTATCTAGTGGCGTTTATCCCCCCATACTCTTTTATATGGTTGGTCTACAACAATGATGCATTTTCATTAATATTTGCATGTGATTACATATTACAATGATGGATCAGTGGCCATTTATCATCTGGCTCTCCAACCTAATAACCATACAGGAACTTTGGCCTCAAAATACATATACACAAAGGAACTTTGTCCCCAAAACTACACACTTACTCCATTGTAAAGAAACTTAAGATCGTGCACACCCTTCCATTAGTGAAAAATCCTCACACATTCACACACGTGCAAAATAAATGATAGAGTGTGGACATTTATTTGGTATGAGATTTACGTGCACTGAATAAATGTGCGCGAAATTGAAACAAAGACCTTGCACCATGAGCTCACCATATTATATGTACAATTGGGGTTTTTCCTAGGGGTATTACATTACCTCCCCCTTAATTATGCATTGTCCTCAATGAAATATATATACATATACAACCAAAATTTTAAAATTATTCAAAACGATGTGATTATTCTCCCCGCATAGCATCCTCGTGCTCCGAAGTTGTGTCTTCAGGATATTACCAGGTCCATTGGACATTTAGTATCCCTACGGCTCGATTCTAGAGCTTATTGATATTCTGGTGCAATATGCACATCAAATGCACTTCAAATTCACCCTCTTTCTCCACGTGAATCACATTCCAATCAATGACATGATTGGCACCAAGAACATACATTTTAAGCAATGATACTTGGACTAAATCATGAATACACATTGACGTCGGTAAGGAAATTTTATATGAAATAGGACATATCTAGGATTTTAGGAAACTCACATTATCATGATTCCAGCTTTGAAAATTTTCCCAACTTTAGGGAACTTCTCTTCGATTTTACTTTCAAAAACACATGGTCACCCACTTTAAATTCCCTGTGAGTTCCACCCTTATCAACATAGATTTTCTTTATATCCTCGAAATCCTTTACATTCTTTTTTTTATTTTCATCATCTTCTCTTCCATTTCCCTTAGTAGTTCTGTCCCAACCACTTTTTTGTCTGTCGGTTTGTCCCAACTCATTGGTGTGTTGCACTTTTTTCCATATAGTGTCTCAAATGGGATCATCTTTAGATATGCTTGGTACCCATTGTTATAACCAAACTCTACAAATGAAAATAATCCTCCCATTTGGATGGTATATCCATCACATACATCCTTAGCATGTATTCTATCACCTAATTCACCCTTTCTATCTTCCCATATGACTCTCGATGATAAGTTTTGCTAAAATTCAGATTTGTTCTGAATCCCTTGAATAATTGTTTCCAAAAATTTGATGTAAATTTTGGATCTCTGTCAAACACAATTACCTTGGGTATACCATGTAGTAAAGTAGTTTCTCTCATATAAAAATAAACAATGTTGGTTTCCTTGTGTGTGAGCTTTACTGGAATAAAATGTACATCTTTAGTAAGCTTATCCACCACTACAATGATAGAATCATGTTTCTTGTTTTTTTTTGGGTAGTTTGGTGATGAAATCCATTTTTATAACTTCCCATTTCCACTTGGGTATGGTCAATGGTTGTAGCAACCTAACTGGTTGTTTATGCTCAACCTTGATCTCGTAACACTCCAAACACCTGGAAATAAAATCAACAACCTCTTTCTTCATGCTTGGCCAATAATAATGTCTCTTGACAACTACAACCATTTTCTAGTAACTTGGGTGCCCAACATAAGGCACATTATGCATTTATTTTAAAATTATATTTTTCGATTCCTAAGAATTTGGCACATAAATTATTCCTGTGTACATGATAATTTCATCTTTTTCTATCTTATTCTCTTCGCTTTTATGTTGCAAAATAACTTGTTGTAATTTTTTCTTTATTTCCATGTACGATAAATTTGATTTTGCAGCCTCTAAGATTTTTTCTTTCAAATCTGATTGGTACATGCTAATGGTTGTAGCATGCATCTCATGAACCCTTATGTTGAGTGCATCAACCACCTTATTCTGTTTTCCCTTGATATTCTTTATATCAAAGTAATATTCATTGAGGAATTCTAACCACCTACTTTGCCTGAAATTTAGAGTTAGTTGTCCAAATAAATATTTTGGACCACTATGGTCTTTCCTCAACTCAAATATTTTTTCCATGAGGAAGTGCCTCCACATATTCATATCATTGACTATGCATGTCAATTCCAAATCATGAGTAGCATAGTTCCTTTCATGCTCCTTTAATTTCTTTGATTCATAGCACACCACATACCCATTTTGACTAAGGACTCCACCAATCCCTTCTTTACATGCATCAATACATACAATGAAGTCTTCATTGTGATCAACAATCCTTGGTATTGGAACACTTGTTAATAAATGATTCAAGTGTTGGAAACTCCTTTCACAATTCGATGTCCACTGAAACATCACACCCTTCTTATGCAAGGAAGTGATTGGGTGTGAAATCTTAGAGAATCCCTCGTTGGATCTTCCGTAGTAACCTGCAAGTATCATGAATGATATCACCTCAGATACATTCCTTGGTTTTGGCCAACCCTCAATGGTCTTTATCTTTTTTGGGTCCACTATTATTCCTTCCTGTGAAATGACATGACCCAAATAATGAATTTTCTTCTGATAGAATGAGTACTTGCTCAATTTGGAATACAATTGATGCTCCCTCAATACTTGTAACACCATTTTCAAGTGTTTCTCATGATCTTCTTAAGACTTAGAATATATAACAATGTCATCGAGGAAGAAAATGAAAAACTTATATAAGTACTCTCTAAAAATACCATCCATTAGACACATGAAGAGAACGTGTGCATTTGACAACCCAAACAACACCACTGTAAACTCATAATCACCATACCTGGTTCTGAAGGAAGTTTTGTTGATGTGTTCTTCTTTAATTCTTACCTAATGATAGCTTGATCTGAGACCAATGTTTGAGAATATTTTTTCATATTTCAGTTGATAAAAGAGGTCATTTGTCATTGGCAAAGGGTACTTGTTCTTCATAGTTACCTTGTTCAATTTCTTGAAGTTAATTCAAAGTGTCAATGTTCCATCATTTTTCTTCACAAATAATACTGGGGAAACCCAAGGTGAAAAACTTGGGCGTACATACCCCTTCTTCAGAATCTCTTCAAGTTTCATTTGTAATTCCTTATGTTCTGGTGTACTCATCCTGTAAGGGGTATTGGATACTTGGGTTGCTCCAGGAATCATATTGATGGAGAAGTAAGTATCTCTCTTGGGTGGAAATCCTATTATTTCTTTAAATACATATTCAAACTCTTTTAGGACTGCATAATCTTCAATATTTGGCATATTATCTTTAGGTGTCTCTTCAATATGTGCTGCAAATATTTGACATACTTTCATGTAAATTTTCTTCAGCTGCAAGGCTATAACTTCTCTGACGGTTACTACCATGGGAATTGCATGTATTGTCCTTAAGTTCCCTTCCTCATCCAAGCAAGTAAATTCCTTATTATAAAAGTATAGTATAACATAATGTTGGTCCAACCAATCCATACCAATTAGGAAGTCATAGGATACTAAATGTATGATGTTCAAATCTGTCTTGGTACGCACTCCATTCATGTCCATCGAGCATGTCTTAACCATCTCAATAATTTTTCTTTTATCTCGTGTATCCAGCTGCACCAACAAATATTTTGCAAGCTTTCTTATTGAAAATCAAAATATTTCCACCATTTTAGGTTCTAGATAACTATAACTAGCTCCTGAATCAATTAAAATAGCAATGGGTTGGTTGTTGATATTACCTTCCACTTCAATCATATGTGACTAAAACTCAACTTGCTTGTTATCTAGGGCTGTGTAGATCCTAGGTACATTTTTTCCCATGTCCTCCACTGTATCATATTGCTATACATTGTGAACAATTCTCACTTTTTCACCTGTGTGAGTGATGCAGGAGCATCGCGACTACCAAAGCAAGCGTGGAGCCAACGCATGTGTTTTTAAACACATGACATATAAGCTTGATAAACTTTTTGAATTTTCATTAAAGATGAAGCACCATATCCTTCATTGAAACATTTATGAAGGAGAGCCTGTTGTATTGTATCAGACCTCAAGCCTTACGCTCTTGTCTGAAATAGATAAGAGGCATTTAATAGATTTAATGTTGGTAGATAGATGTTTAAGTCTAGATTAGACAGTTTTAGGAGTTCGAGAGGGAAAATGGATATAGACACCCTCCTTTGCACATTGTAACATTATTATCAAGCATTCAGAAGAAAAGAGCAAGCAAAGAATTGTATGAAAAACACCCATGTACATGCATTTGAATTTATAGAGGAAGTTCTGATTCAAAATCATGGCTGGTGTTATTTCTCTGCGTATATTGTTCATGGGTTTATGAATGTTTGTTTTCTTGATATGCACTTGCTTTATGTATGTTGTGCATTTGATTTCATGTTTGAACCTAAAGTCTGGAGGGGAGATGGAATGAGTTTCAATTGTTTCTCTATATGAGCCAGGAGATTCCTGCAAAGAGTGCAGTCGAACTCATCCGCAAGGAGTGCGTTGATGAGGCTCGATGGTTTAACTTTTGTTCTTGGTTGCCCAGAAGTGGAAGTGGGTCGTTGCAACTGTGCAAGGAGTGTACAGGTTGGAGGAAGAAGAAGTCTCAGTTGTTAATCTGAGTAAAGTAATTTAGGGACTACTGCTGCAGGAGTTGCACAGAGTCTGAGTGTTCAACACTTAAAGTTGTTGAATGTCAAGCGCGAGGAGTGCGTACGAATCCATCTGAAGGAGTCAGAGTGAAAAAAACTCAGGAGGTTTAGCACCTTCGTAATATTGTGAAAAAGAACACAGGAGGGTTAATCAAGGAAGGGCCAAGGCAGAGTTGTAGGCACAGGCTTGGAGAACAAGTCTCGGCAGAAATACTTAGCCACTTCAGAGAAATCTCAGGGAGGAGGAATTGACGGTCAGTATTCACCAAGGAAAACAATGAAATCCCGTCTGTCGTCAGATCTGTGAAAGTTTCACACGGGTTAATCCTTAGCGTGCAGGAGAGGAGCCCGAGAGTCATCGGGACTCGGCTCATCGGAGAATCAGATTTCTAGAGACAAGAGTCTCATGCCTAAAATCGCGACCAGCGATTTCCCGAAAGGATCTCAATCGTTGATTGCAGCAGGGGTACGTGGCAAGAGATCCCAAGGATCATGAATCGAAGAATCGAGATTTCAGAGATAGGGACTTGGCACGTTGAAATCACGATTAGCGATTTCCCGATGCGATCAGAGCTGTTGATCCGCGGGACGCGTTTCCAAGGATCCAGTGGAATCAGAGTTCGACATTTCGGGGTTTCTAAGGAGAAAGGAACCGTCACCCCAGGAATCGCGATATCGTGAAACGCGATATCCCAAAAGTCAGAGTTGTGGGCCCCGAAAGGTGTGATAGGGGACAAGTGTCGTCAAGCATCAGGGTTTGGAGGCTTGGAGGTCCTGTGTATATTGACAATAGGAATCGTGAAATTCTGACACGTGATTTCCCGACAGCGCAAGGGCGTAGTGGAGGATAGGTGGCATCGGAAGTTGGGGATCGAAGATCCCAAAGGAGTGAGTTATGCGCATTTCGATTTCGCGAAGACTGAAATTTCGATAAGGAATAGATCGTGGTCGTGTGGATTTGCAGGTCACGTGGGAAAGGAGTTAGCCAGAGGGGATTGAGGAGTGAAGCCAAGTTCCATCACGGATCGGGGATCGGGAATCCTTGAGGTGAGAAATTCACTACCTCGCAAAGGCCGATTTCGTGACGGGATAATTCCCGATAGAAGCTGGGAAGGCGTAAAGTGAATATTTCATCGGGTTTTAGGAATTGTGAGACCCGAGCACAGAACTTGCGACCACACGAGGTATGATTTCCCGATAGGATAAAGGGAGATCACCACGAGCATTCTGTGGGTACAGAAAAGTTCCGACAAGGGAGTCGAAGAGCATTTTAGCTCTTCGGGCCTAAGGAAAAAAAGGTCCTGGTGGAAGTGGACGTGCCGGTTGGCGCATGGGCGTCAGTGTGGTAGCGTCTGCGTCAGAGTGGTATCAGAGCAAGTTCTTGTGTGTATATTTCAGGCAAGAGGGCAGAAGAAGAGAAGGAGCTTCTTAATACATATCAGAGCTTAAAATACTTTGCTTCCCATAGCAGAGGGGGAAGAAAATTCACCATGCCGCCCAGAAGAGAAAGACAATCACCTGAACCCGAGGATAGGGAGGTGAGAAGAAGGGGTAGACAAGTAGCTAATCCAGAAATGGAAAGGCAGATATGAGATCTTCGAGCAAGGCTGGAAGACATGGAGGCAACGCAAAGACGCACCGCAAATGTTGGAGATCTAAGTGACTCCAAAGGCGAAGCTGAAGTTGGACATGAAGAAGAAGTTACAGCTGAAGATGAATCCAATGAACGATTGATTAAAGCCATTGCCAGAATGAGTTCAAAGACAAAAATGGACATTCCAACTTATGAAGGAAGTTTGGATGCAGAAGAGTTGTTGGATTAGATTAGAGCTCTTGACACCTACTTCGATTATGAGGATATCGAAGAGGACAAAAAGGTCAGACATGTTGTCACGAAATTGAAAGGACATGCAACATTATGGTGGGATGAGCTTCAGGAAGATAGACGTTCCAAAGGCAAGCAAAAGATCAAAAGCTGGGATCGAATGATTGCAAAGATGAAGGCAAAGTTCATCCCAAGGGATTATCAAATCACATTATTTAGGAGAATGCAGAACCTGAGATAGAAGTTGATGACGGTAAAGGAATATACCGAGGAATTCTACAGGCTCAATATCAGAGCAGGTCATCGGGAGAGCGATGATGAAAAGGTTGCCAGGTATATGAATGGCTTAAGATACAATATCCAGGATGAGATGAGTATGACAACCATCAAAATGGTGGAGGATGCATATCAGATGGCGTTGAAAGCTGAGGAAAAGCTAAGCTGTAAGCCAACACAGCGAGGCTGAGGCAGAAGTCAGCCGAGAGGTAAATCAGTTGCCCAAGATAGGTTCCAGAAATCTAAGGATGACTGGAAGAGACCTCGGGGTAAATTTGAAAGAGGTGGAACCTCATAGTGAGGGCCATATGCTGAACAGAGAAGGCAGCAAAATGATCAGCGAGGATATTACGCTGATGCAAACACTCTTCCTCGTACTAAAGGTCGAGGTGGAGGAAGAGGAGGAATCATCACATGCTACACATGTGGGAAGAACGGGCACAAAGAGGTTGATTGTCCATATAGAAAGAAGGATGGAGGAGAAGCACACATCGCCGAGGCACAGAGGCGAGCTGCTGATGCAGAAGACACAGAAGATGGAAGGTCATTGATGATGCGTAAAGTTCTCTTAACACCCGAGAAGGAGGTGGAAGACACAACTTAGAGAAGCAGACTGTTCAGAACTGCATGCAAAACCAAAGACAGGAAATGCAAAGTTATTGTGGACAGTGGAAGCACCGATAATCGCGTTTCAACCGAGATGGTGGAGAAACTAGAGCTAGAGATGACTGATCACCCGAGTCCATACAAGGTTTGATGGCTACAGAAGGGACATCAGGTGAGTGTCACAAAACAGTGCTTAGTTGACATTAAAATAGGGGGATATCATGACAAGATTTTATGTGATGTCATTCCTATGGATGTTTTCCATTTACTATTGGGAAGACCATGGCAGTACGATAGAAACGTGATTCATGATGGAAAAATGAATACGTATACCCTGGAGAAGAATGGGAGAACACATATGTTACTTCCGATCAAAGATAAGGAGGTAAAGCCGGAAGTGAACAACAGGGTACTTCTCATGAGTGGGAAGGAGCTTCTTACAGAAGTTAAGAAGAAAGAAGATCCACAATTCTTTGTGGTCAGAAAACCCAAAATCATTTTGACCAGTACAAGAGTGGACGATTTTCCGGAAGAAATTCAAGAGCTACTTGAAGATTTCGCTGATATAGTGGTGGACGAATTACCTCATTCGTTGCCGCCAATGAGGAGCATAAGTCACCACATAGACCTTGTACCGGGAGCTAGTTTTCCAAACAAAGCTACGTACAGGTTGACGCCTCAAGAGAACAAAGAGGTTAAGAAGCAAGTCCAGGAGTTATTGGACAAGGGACTGGTCAGGGAAAGTTTGAGTCCATGTTTCATTCCAACGGTACTCGGCCCAAAGAAAGATGGAGGCTGGAGAATGTGTACAGATTCCAGAGCCATTAACAAGATCACCATCAAGTATAGGTTCCCATTGCCAAGAATGGATGACTTGATGGACTGTTTAAGCGGAGCCATTTTTTTTTCAAAAGTGGATTTGAAAAGCGGATACCATCAAATTCGCATGAGCGAAGGCGATGAGTGGAAGACAGCCTTCAAAACTAACGAAGGACTGTATGAATGGCTAGTCATGCCGTTTGGCTTGACGAATGCGCCAAGTACATTCATGAGGCTAATGAATGAAGTGATGAAAGAATTCATTGTTAAGTTTGTCATTGTTTATTTAGATGACATATTGATTTTCAGCAAGACGGAAGAAGAACATCTGAAGCATTTAGCTGCAGTAATGAAAAAGCTACAGCAAGAGAAGTTGTTGATCAATGTGAGGAAATCTTCATTTCTGAAGACAGAACTCATTTACTTGGGGTTTGTCATATCGGCAAATGAATTGAAAATGGATCCAAGTAAAGTGGAGGTAATTAAAAGTTGGCCATCACCAAGAAATTTTTTCGAGGTGAGAAGTTTTCATGGACTGACGAGTTTCTATAGGAAATTCATCCGAAATTTTAGCGGAATCAGCGCAACAATGATGGACACAATCAGGAAAAGACATAAATCTTTTCACTGGACTGAAGAAACTAAGAAAATATTCAATATGTTGAAGTGGAAGATCACAGAGCAACCAGTGTTGGTGTTTCTGAATTTCCGAAAGACGTTCCAGGTGAAATGTGATGCGAGTGGCTTTGCCATAGGAGCGGTCTTGAGTCAGGATGGCAGACCGATTTCTTATTTCAGCGAGAAGTTGAATGAGGAAAAGGAAAAATACTCCACATATGATAAAGAATTTTATGCCATCATACAGGCATTGAAAAAATGGAGACACTATTTGATTCCAAGGGAATTCATTTTATATAGTGATAATCATGCATTGCAGTATGTAACTCAGCAGGAAAAATTAAATCAGAGGCATGTTAAATGGGTAGAATACATGCAGAATTTTACATTTGTTATCAAACATATTTCAGGGACTGCTAACAAAGTGGTTGATGCTTTGAGCAGGAAATGTTTGTTGTTGCAGGAGTTCAAAGTCAAGACTTTAGGCTTTGATGATCTCAGGGAGATGTACGCAGGTGACAGAGATTTTGCAAAGGCATATGGAGCAGCTGAGAACCCAGTTCTCAGAGATAGAAGTCAGTGGATAGATTACATGATCCAAGATGGATTGTTGTTCAGAGGAAATCAATTGTGTATTCCAAATTGCTCCATGAGGGAGAACTTGTTGAAAGAAAAGCACAGCGGAGGCTTGGCAGGGCACTTTGGCCATGACAAAACATTCGTGAAGCTGAGCGAATCATACTTTTGGCCAGGGATGCGGTCAGAAGTTAAAAGGTTTGTTGACATGTGTAGAATTTTCCAACATTCTAAGGGCAGGAAGCCGAATGCAGGTCTTTATCAGCCATTGCCCATACCAGAAAGGCCATGGGAGGAGATCAACATGGATTTCGTACTAGGATTGTCGAGGATGCAAAGAGCACATGATTTGATATTTGTGGTGGTTGATAGGTTTTCAAAGATGGCACATTTTATCCCGTGTCAGAAGACCAGCGATGCGACTCACATCGCAAATTTATTTTTCAAAGAGGTTGTTAGACTTCATGGACTGTCGAAAAGCATAGTTTCGGACAGGGATACCAAATTCATTGGACATTTCTAGAGGAAAATCTGGAAGAAGATGGGAACTAACTTAATGTTTAGTTCTGCCTATCATCCACAGACAGATGGACAGACAAAAGTGGTCAACATAAGTCTAGGAAACTTGTTGAGGAGCTTAGTGATGGAGCACCATAGTAGCTGGGATAGAGTATTGCCACAGGCAGAATTCGCTTACAATGATTCGGTGAATCGAAGCACAGGGAAAAGTCCGTTTTAGATAGTATACAGTAGACAGTCGAAAGGTGTTTCGGAGATGGGGGATTCAGAGAAAATAATGCCTATTTTTACAAGGTGTTCCTGAGCATGGCCTATAACAAGGTCTTGGCTCCTTCTCTTTCACTTTCACTCTCTCTTGTGCATCTCTAACTACTACAACTCTCTCTCAAAATGAGATCGAAAATGATCTTTTGCATGAGGGGGCTCTTCGAGCTCTTCCCTCCAATCTACCTACCCTATTCAATAACATTGAATGGGTTGTCCAGTCCATAACTGGATATAGATCTCAGCCTTACAAACATTAAAGGCCTACCTACTCTAATGCCTGCGCAAAGCATGGCTTCACGGCTCACCAGCCTAAACATTAAATTACATTCAAATTCAAAATGGAAGACGAGGGTTGCGCCTCTCTTCAGCTTTGAATGCACGCGCTGACATGGCTAGATGGCTAGCTGGATGACATGGAGAGATGCTCCTGCATCATTTTAGCTACGTGGAAATGGATTTGGGTGCCAATGAGAAGGTTGTAGGAAAGGTTACAAACTGTAGCCTTAACCTGGGATATTTTGTAACAAAGGCCAACCTGTATGTCACAATATTAGGATCTTATGACGTCGTGATCAATATGGACTGGTTGGAATCACATGATGTGATATTCAGCTGTAATACAAAGAGGTTGAGTTTCACTGATGAGGAGGTACATATATGAGTGTTTGTAGGAAGAAACTAGGGAGCTTCCTTAAGGTTCATTTCTTCCCTACAACCACAGAAAAGCATGTGCAAAGTATGAAAGCTATATGAAATATTAGTGTTGAATGATAAGGGCATGGTAGAAGGATTAGAAAACCTTCTAGTAGTATGAGGGTTTGCAGACATGTTCCCAGAAGAGTTACTAGGTTTTCCCCCCGAAAGAGAGATGGAATTTACTGTCGACTTAAAACTTGGAACTGAACCGATAGGAAGAATGCCTTATCGAATGTCGACCCCTGACTTATAGGAGTTGAAAATGAAACTAAAGGATTTGTTGGACCTAAGACTTATACTTCCAAGCGTGTCACCTTGGGGTACATCTGTTGTTTTCATATGAAATAAGGATGGGTCGTGGAGACTCTATATATCGTCAATTGAACAAGGAAACGATCAAGAACCGATATCCATTTCCAAGAATAGATGATTTTTTTTATAAAATGAAAGGCACGACTATGTATTCGAAGATAGACTTGAGATCAGGATATCACCAGTTACAGATCAAGGATGAAGACATTTCTAACACCACATTCAAGTTGAGGTCAAGCATTATGAGTTTACCGTTTTACCGTTTCAACTGACAAACACCCCAAGAGTATTCATGAGCTTGATGAATGGGGTGTTCCGTTAATACTTTGACAAGTTTGTTAAAGTATTCATTTACGACATATTGATATATTCTCAGATGACAAAAGAACATGATGAACATTTTCTCTTTGTATTATAATGTTTATGAGAGAACAAATTATAGGGGAAACTGTCGAAATTCTCTTTTTATCAATCGAGGATTCATTATTTAGGGCATGTTATCTCCGACGAAGGAATTGTTGTGGATCCAACAAAGGTAGAGGATATTATGGAATGTCCTGTGCCGATGAACATACCAGAAGTACGTAGCTTTATCGCTTTAGTAGGATATTACCAATGATTCATCGAAGGTTTTTCAAAGAGTGCAAATCCGATCACAAAATTGCAGAAGAAAAAAAATAAGTTTGTATGGGCCGAGAAATGTGTGAAATCATTTCAAAGGCTCAAGGAGTTGTTGAAAAATATGTCGGTACTAAAATTTCTCGACATGGGCAAGGAATTATTGGTATGCACTGACGCATCCAAAGAAGGCTTAGGCAAAGTCTTGATGTAACACAGTCGAGTGATCGCTTACATCTCAAGGAAATTAAGAAAGCATGAGGAGAAATATGCGACACATGATTTGGAGTTATTGGACATTGTGTATGCCTTGAGAGTGTGGAGATACTACCTTATTGGATGAAATTTAAAAATAAAAATGGACCACTGTGGATTGCAACACAATTTTACGCAAAGTGACTTGAATTCACAACAAAGGCGTTGGTCAAAACTACTTACATGTACGATTTTGAGATTTCCTACATAAAAAGAATAGTGAACAGAGTGAAAGATGCATTGTTTCGGAGACCATGCATATTTTTGGTGATACCTCTTCAGAAGAATCTTCAAGAAAATATTATAACTATACAGTGCGACGATGACTAGTATAAAGAGGTTAAGGAAAATATTGGACAAGACACCATGTTCGTACCAAAGTTTGAAGGATATGCATTGGACAATGATGGATTGATGAGGTATACTAAACAGATTTACGTACCTCCTAATAACAAATTGATAATTTTATCTTAAACAAAGATGATATAGAAGTGTACATGGCTCATCCAGGAGTCATGAAGATGAGGGAAGGCCTTAAGCCCTTATTCTTTTGGAAAGGAATGAAGGTGGACATAGTTAGCTATGTGGCGAGGTTTATAGAGTTTCAGCAAGCAAAGGATGAGCATAGACATACGATAGAATTACTAAACCCACACGCTATTCCAGAATCAAAATGGGAGGTCATTTCGATGGACTTTATTTTTGGATTGTCGCTGATGGCAAGGAGGAACGACTCGATTTTCGTGGTAGTTGACACTCTGATGAAGACTGCACATTTTATTCCTGCGCATATGACGTATCAGGGGCCATACATAGCTAGATGTTTTATCAGTGAGATTGTGATATTGCATGGAATTCCTAAAAGGATCAAATCCAATTGAGGATCAGTGTTTACAGGACGATTTTGGACTAGTGTCCACGAGGCCTTGGGAACCCAAATTAACTTTAGTACAACGTATCACCCGAAGAAAGACGGGAAGACAGAAATAAAAAAACAAAAATTTGGAAGATATGTTGCGCATGTACGTGATGGACCAACAAAATAATTGGGAAAAGTTCTTTCCATTGGTAGTGTTCGCATGCAACAATAGCTATCAAAGCACAGTTAACATGGAACCATTTTATTTTATTTACGGGCGACCATGTCGGACGCCATTGAGATGGGATCAACTTGAGGATAGGGTCCTGGTGGGACTATAAGAAATCCAAGAAATGGAAGAAAAAATGAAAACAATAATACAAAGGATTAAAGAAGCATAAGATCGACAAAAGATTTGTGTCGATGCACATCACATTGACTGTAATTATTAAGTTGGGGACCAAGTTTTCTTGGGGATGAAACCGCACAAGACCTCGATTAAGTTTGGGAAGGGTGATAAACTCTCTCCTAGGTTTGTGGGACCTTTCGAAGTTGTGGAAAAGAAAGGGCCCATGGCCTATCGACTAGCCTTGCTTGATTCTTTGAGGTGTATGCACGATGTTTTTGATGTATCTATTTTGAGAAATTATTTTAGTGATCCTACACATGTGATTGACATGAGTTCCTTGTAGGTGTCAGATGAGGGTGCACTCACGACGGATCCAATCCACATTCTGAACCATCGCATTCGACATCTACGACGTCAAACAATCGGTCAAGTCAAGGTTCAGTGGGACAATTATATTCCCCACTCGGCTACCTGGGAGGACGCATATGATATGCACCAACTGTTTTCATATTTATTTGATAGTTAGACATATAGATCTTTTCGTATTCTTTCTTTACTGCATTTTATATATTGTACAACATCAGGAAAAAGTTTCTAAAAAGAGTGGGTGTATGTAACATCGCACTCTTGCGAGCACACGATATTGAATTATTCTTTGAGGACACTTGCATGCAAGCAATCCAATTATAGTATATGGTTATTTCTTTAAATTATGGGTTTTGTGATGATGTTGATAGATTACGATGTTATTTTATTTCATATCATATGTCAAGGAGTGGATTGTATTGGTTTAAGTATTTCATTTATGCATATGTGACATATGATCGATTATATTATAATGTGGTTTATGGATCATTGACAACGTTTTGTTGATGGATGTAGGATGATGATTTCTTGCTAATCTGACTCGCATAAGGAGTAAAGGGGTCATGCACAGAAACCAAATATTGAGGGAGATGTATGGTAGAATCCCTGACACAACCTACTAGCACTCTCGTCATGGCTCAAATTGTAGGTTAACGATTACCTAGTTTGAGAGATCCACGATGTCGTGAGGGCAGACTGAGACAGTCGCTCACAAAAATTTCTAAAGGGAATGCAATAAGGCATGGTCCTTATTCCTTAGAAGCCCGTAGTCTCTCAAAAGGTCTCTTGAATGGAGTATTGACTCCAAGGGTTGGACAACTACCAAAACCAGTCAAAGGCGAGTGGCACCCTTGGAGCACAGAGTGCGTCTTGAAGGGCACATTGCATAATTAAAATTTGAATCAAAGGCAAGTAGCACCCTTGGAGAACAGAGTGTGTCTTGAAGGGAACGTCACGTAAATAATATTAAGCCAATGAACCTAGGTGGCCTAGAAAACCTTGAGCAAATTTTTACATCTTGTAAAATATTTAAACAATGTCGGATTTAATTAATTAATTAAGGATTGGAATTATTAATTTATACCCCCAAATGAAAGTATAAGCCTATTTTATTTTAATCCTAAGTCTAAATCTTGATGAGATTACTAAAACTAAATTACAAATTAGATAAAATAAGAAAAAGGGTGAACCAACTTAAGATATTAAGAGAGATGAAATAAATCTAAAGAATTAATACAATACACATGTGTGCAGAAAATACCAAATTATAATTTAAAATAAGAAAGGAATAAAGCATAAAAGAATGTGTAAGCATAGAAAGGTATCTCTAGTCTAGCTAACACTAGTCTAACTAGATAACATTCATATTTTAAATCAACTAAGTTTTAGAAATGCATTAGTCATTAATTATGAATAAAGGGAATAAAGGGACAACTAGGAGTGATTTTAGGAGCACTTTTAGGATGGGTGAGGGAAATTGTCTTTTAATTAAAATAAATTGTGGATATACTTATGAAACTAAGGGAAAGGGTGACAACTATATGGGGGGAATAATTCCTAATTAATTATTTTAAAAAAAAAATTAAATGTGCAAATGGCAAGTTGTCACTAAGAAAATTATATAAAAAACATGGTTGAGATGAGTAATGGGGCACACTGGTTATGAGTAAGGTTATGCTGCAGAAATTGTGACTGGTTTTAATTGTGAGAGTTGGGATACCTAGTTTGAGAGAGAGTGTTGGATCTACCTTGCGAGGTGAGCTGGGAGCTAGAGGATTATGGTTGTGTTTGTGCATGGCCCCTTTGCAGCTCAGGGGGCTAAGGGGGAAGAATAGTACCCCTAGCATTGGTTGGGAGGTATTGGTGAAGTCTCAATGATTAGCAAATGAACAAAGGAAGTGAGCACGAGTCACCAAGTTTCTCATCAAGCCTATATTCACCATGACGTTATTTTCATTTGAGTTGCATTGTATTAAGTTTTTACTGTATATATGTTTTTAGAATTATTGATAGTGGAAATCAATTTCAGATATTGGACTGATGATTTTCCTTGATGACTGTGCATTGTAAAGGAATTTCTAACGAGTCTTAAATTTTAACCCAAACTAAATCTTGATTTCTTATTCATTGTTTTCCATTCTTCAAGTTGGGGGTAATATTTGTGTTTTTCTATCAAAGTTTGCTTGTGCTTCTACTTTATAAATCACCTAGCACCTATGGGCCTTTCTTTTTCCTTGAAAAAATTGAGTTCCCTATGAATTTCCCAACAACTGGTTTCTCTGCGTTTTTATCAAGACACCGCCCAACTCTTTAACTCAGAAAAGAAAACCCTACATTTTTCTTGGTATTCCCAAGAATATCACTTCTTCGTGCAAATCACTTATTACTAATATTTTCTCCTTGGAAGGTAAAATCTTGGAATTCCCACATCATTAGTTATCTATGCCTTTATAAATATATATATATATATATATATAAAGAATATTCTTGCCAATTCCTGTAATTCACTAAGATCCATTTTTCTTGTAAACTTATCACTTCTTGCAAAATTAATAATATCACCTTTATTCCCATGGAATGAAACTTATATCACAGTGTGATAAGATGGAAAGGAATATGGTGCTAATGGATATCAATGCCCTCGTTATACCAATTTAGAGTTCTTGTTTCACATTCTCACTACACAACTCTTCTGGAACTTCGTATGCTCACAACTTAATTGTTCTGGAACTCGAACTTCATAATGTTAGAGATACTATAGAGAAAGGTGTTTATATCATTAAAACAATTCCAAGGCACAGATTTGGAACTTCTAGAACTATAACTAGAACTTCGTAATGCTAGGCTACTGTAGATACAGGTATTATAGAGAGAGAGGTAATTCGTAATGCACTTTCACCCAATAACTCTTTCAACAAACTTATCTCTGTGTTTTTCCTTAAAAGGGGACTATGTTGTTCCATGAGAAATTGCTCTGTGATTTTTCTCTTCCAGAAATTCACTGAGCAATGTGTTTTCTCTGGGCGTTATTGTTCCTTGATGTCCTCTGCGATTTCATTTATACCCTCACAGAATTTACCAGGAGTAACCTCTATACCTTCATTCAGTTTCTCAGCGGTGTTTTCATGAGATCTTTGAGTTTTTTTTAGGAGTCAAAGGCTCTGCACCTTCATTCATTTTCTCAACGAATTTTACATCAGATCTCTGCATTTTTTTTAGGAATAATAAGATTTTCGCCTTCATTCATTTTCTCAGCAAATTTTACATCAGATCTCTTCTTTTTTTGAGGAATCATAGGCTATGTGCCTTCATTCACTTTCTCAATGAATTTGCATAAGTCTCTGCGCTTACCATAAATTCTCTGCATTTTCTTATGACTGGAGATTACCTAGCGAAATTATAGTCTCACTCGGCTTACCATAACTTCTTTGTGTTTTCTTATGACTAGAGATTACCCAACGAGATTATAATCTCGCTCAGCTTACCATAAATTATCAGTGTTTTCTTATGACTGGAGATTTCCCAGCAATATTATAGTCTCACTCAACTTACCATAAATTCTTTTTGTTTTATCTATTGCAAAATTCGTCTCTACATATTGATTAATGTTGGGATTTGTCTCTGCGTATTAGAATTGGAATTCTCTAAGGGCATGCCACAATTGACCCTCTATTTGATCATGGGAAGGTTGTGGGGCAAGTTCTCTATTAAGCAATTATAAGAAAAGAATTTGGGCACTTCAAGGCATAATTTTAATGTTAGATGGTTGTTTCTTCAATAGAATTTTTTTTAACCCTCAAAACCCATGCTCCCTTCTCTTAGAAATTTATCCTCCTATATTTGTAATGTAGGCGTCATCCCTATAATTTATTTCCTCGAACGTCCTCTTAATTTTTTTTCCGCATGAATTAATTGATAGTTATATTGTGACATGAATAGATGAGATGCATGGATGATTATGTATTTATTTACCTTTTTCCATAAAAATTAACTGATAATTATGTTGCACCATGATATACAAACGATATATGGATGGTCATATGTGTAGTTTAATTTTGCGCCATAAAAATTTAAATTGATAATTATTTTGAGCTATGATATAAAAGCTATGTGTGGATGGTCATGTGTGTAGTTTACTTTTGAAGTCATAAAAATTTGTTTGATAATTATTTTGTGCCATGATATAAAAGCGATGTATGGATGGTCATGTGTGTAGTTTACTTCTTGTTCCACTAAAAATGTTAATGAATAAATGATTGAGCAATTAATTTACCTTGCACTATGGTTTATGCTGATGACTAAGTAATTAGATTGCTTTGCGCTATGGACTAATGATGATGCATAAATGATTACACCTTAGATTACTCGCTTAGATTGTAACAATGTTTATGTATGATTTTCTAATTGATTGGATTAATTGTGTGCATTGAATGATGTTGATTTATGTTTAATTTGATAATTAGATCACACAATTATTGTTGAATTCAGTATATGATTAATCACGCTCTTTGAAATAAAATAGATTTTTGTTTTTGCGCTATGAAAATAAAATAAATTTAATTACACATGTGCATTAACTTATGTTGTTATATGATTGATTTAGTAATTAATTTTTATTGCGCCTTGAACAATAATGAGGTTGATTGATTGAGCTAGTTGGTTTTTAACTTGATTGTGTTAGCAGGATGAAGACACCTCCTTGTTCCTCAGAAACGTCACTGCCCCTGAGACCTTAAATGGTCAAAATCAACCGGATGAATCTTGGGCTTGAGCTTTTCTTATGTGTCCTAGAGGTCCTACCCTTGCAGGGTAGGTTTGGCGGGTGTTCATTTTAATATTAAGTATCCCGTTGATCTTTGTTTATAAATTGTTTCAATTTGATTTTGATATGCTGAGCTACGTTGCTATTTTTGTTTCTGTGTCGCTATCATTTATATTAATGTGTTGGTTGCGTCATTAATGATTACAAAGATGAGTAGATTGTAATGATTTTTCTCATGATGTCATAGATTAAGCACTGCTATGAATTATATTGTTGACATTAATTTCCTAATACTTTAAAGAAAAAAAAATTACCTTTTGTGCTTTTCTTCCTAGTCATAACGATGGGGCCGTTACAAAAATACTCATTAAAAAGAAAAAATGTCTTTACCACAATCACAATTATGAATCATGAAGATCCCTTCCTAATCATAATAGTGTGGTTGTTACAAAAATATTCATTAAAAAGAAAAAATGTCTTTACCACAATCACAATTATGAATCATGAAGAAATCAAGTTTGACACAAAATTGACATGGAATTAAATGAAAGAATCTAGAATTCCATGATGTTATTTTTAAATTCACTAGGGTGGAGTTATGAAATTAAAGAGAATCCTTCAAATCAATATATCTAAACATTTACATACCTTGTCTATTTATCAAATCATAAATAAGAATCACTTATTGTATGATTTAGGTATATACATTAATGTATTCACTAATAATACTTATAAATAAGAGATAACCCTGCATGTTCGATTATATAATTTATTAGTACATACTTGATTTGAGAATTTGTATAGTGAAGGTAAACTTTGTATCTTGATATTTATTATTGAATTAATGTCATTGTTTAAATTACAAGGTTCACAATATTAATTTATAAAAGAATAAATTCAATAATTCCACGAAGATCTTAATATTTATTATTGAATACATATTTTAATATGTATTTATTATTGAATACATATAGATCTTAATATCATACTTGATTTCAGAATTTGTATAGTGAAAGTAAACTTTGTATCTTGATATTTATTATTGAATTAATGTCATTGTTTAAATTACAAAGTTTAAATTACAAAGTTCAGAATATTAATTTATAAAAGAATAAATTCAATAATTCCATAAAGATCTTAATATTTATTATTGCATACATATTTTTAAACTACTAAGTTCACAATATTAATTTATAAAAAAAAAAAATTCAATAATGAAATGAGGAATAGGGAATATCACAATAGAATAAAATGTTCTATTATATTAACCTATTAAAGCTTGTTTATTTTCATAAAGCAAGGTTATCCATTTGTGTTCCATTTAAAGAGAATCATTCAAATCAATATATCTAAAAATTTACGTACCTTATAAACAAGATGGGCTGCAGAGCAAACAAGTGCAAGGTAGTTGTGTCATTACTTATAGCAAAATAACAATAGCATACCTTGAGTCTCGCTTGGATAATGAACCCATCACCAAGTCATTTCGGGGTTTTATAGAGAAATTGCTAAGTTAAATTCGACCTGTCGTATAGACTCGACAGCCTCCGCTAGAGTTGAACTCTGATTGTGCTTGAGATCAAAATTAATCATCACAAAAGTATGGAACACTTCGTTCTTTACATGGAAGTCCATATGTCATTTTGGCATTAACACTTGGACTATGGTTATCTAATAGAAAGCTCTTGTTTACAAAAGTCAATGAGCCCATTTAAAATATTTGGTTAGATCTTTAATCAATATTATATATTAAGAATTGTACAACTTACTTTGATGAATGCAGTATAAGAAAATCTAAATGAGTATATCCGTCCAAGCTTTCTCCATGTCCATCCTACGACAATGATTCCTCCTGAATATACTCAGCAAGTTGAGAACTGTGATATACGCAGAGGAGCACGAGCAGATAAACGATTTTATATATATAGGCCGCGGTTTTCTGGGTGTTCAGATGCGAATATATTCAATCTCCCTGGAATACCGATTTCAGTTAAGTCAGTGATATCTCTAAAAACATTTATGATTAAAGGCCAAATTAAGGATGAGGTCGGGTTTTTACTCAGATGTGAGTATTTTGTTTTGATTTAGCAGAGCAGTTATTGTATAAGACATTGAGCGCTCTTAGAATTGATCTTTTAAGGCCGAAGTTATGTTTTAATTCGGATGCGAGCATATTCAATCTCACTGACCTACCCATTTCAACTTATCTTTATATATAAAGTTTCGATTTGATTTAGCAAACTGGTTGTTGTATAAGACATTGAAAGCTCTGATAGCATTGATCTTCATAGGTCAGATTTGGTTATGGAGCTCAATGTGTTTTATTAATGAAAGTTATGTAACTAACGATGGGTTCTCATAAGAAAAAATGGGCTCTGAGAAGAAGAATATTATATTGAGAAGAAGAAGAGTTTAGGCCCATATGAAAAATGTTAAAGGGACTTTGGATTGAAATGAAAGAGATTAGCATAACGTTATTCTATATTTATATAGTCTATTTGTATACATTTAACACATAATGTATATATGTAAATTGTGTCTCTTTCCAATATTGAAACATTGAAGTTTGTGTTTTTAAATATAAGTCTGAAAGCCCATGGCAATTGTTTTCCATGCAACATACTAGGCTTAACCAAACCTATCGTATCACCATATTCTTTGCTTTCTCAAAGCCAAGATTAATCCAAAGTAAATTGATCTTATTTTTATGATATGGGCTCGCTTTCTGCATTTATTGATTCGAGAATAGATTTTGAAACGATATTAGGTTTGTTGTACTAGCTAGAAGATAGAGGGTCTCTTGGTTTCAAGATTCCAGTAATGACAATGGTTTCTGCATTTCACTTCATCCGCAACAACTTAGGCTTGTTGGACGTCACCTACTAGCCATCATCGACTTCCATGGCCTGATTCAGAGTATACCCATTGAAGTTGTCTGCATTATTTGGACCTCAGGAGAGACCAAAGAACCCGTATAATTTCTAGGGATGATTTGGACCTCAGGAGAGACCAAAGGGCCCTCATAATTTTCAAGGAATGACTGATGCACCGAACCTCCGGCCTCCTTGGTAGCCTTACACCAAGGATTCTCAACGTGGATTCAAAGAAACCAGAAGCCATGGGGCTCACGAGGCACTCATTGCAAGTCGCTAAATATTACTTAGTGCCATGCAAGTTTGCCTTGATAATACTGATAAAATATTGGCAATGCAGCCTATTTCATAATCTCGTGGATTCTGCAGCAGTCGTGCCATACACTTTGATATACACACCATACTTATTTAATGCATATAGACGTGTGCGATCGGAGTTGCTAGCACATTCCCTCGTGTCTTTTTTTTCACTTGTTGTACAGTCTCAGATTTTATCGGCGTTCATTAAGGGCACACGTTGTCTGAGACCATTTTAACATGTATATATACATTTCTATCATCCTCTAACTTAGACATTGCTTGTAGTTTTCTCTGCTCTCTGTGTGGAGTTGTGTTTGTGTTTGGATCTGTGAACAGGAGTGAAAAATGGCAAATGGAAGAAGCGGTGCGGGCGTCCTTTTTATGGTGGCTCTGCTGTTTGTGTTCGCCATTCAATGCAATTATGTTTAAGGGCGTGTGTACACATTTGGTGGCATGCATGGATTGGGACCCTTCTCCTACTCGAAGTGGCTCTCCACGGCTCGTTTCAGGGTCAGAGACATGATGGGTAAGTGCTTTAAGGGTTACTTTGTTTTTTGTAGTTTTTTTATGAATTTGATTTCAATTCTAAGGAATTTCATGGCTTGGATTTTCCTGTGTCAAAGGTATTGAAATTGAAATGGCTTCATGCAGTCTTTAAATACACACGCTCAGTTCACAACGTTGTGCCAGTGAACCTCAACGACTTCAAAAGCTGTCGGGAAACAGGAAAGGCGCTTGGCACAGGAAATGACACGGTTGTATTGAAGAGGGGTTGGAACTATTTCATATGCGGCATGCCCGACCACTGTCTTGCAGGCATGAAGCTCGCAGTGAAAGTATTGAAAGTATTTAGTTGATGTTAAGGAAAAAGGTATTGTTCTATTCTGCGCTGCCTCAGAACCTGAGAAGCAAAGTATGTTCTAGATGGAGGGCCTGCAAGATACTTATTGTTGTAGAAGGAATTGTAAGTCATTCAATTTTATTTTTATTTTCTGCTAATTCTATTTCAGATGAATTTAAGAATATTTTAGTAGTTTACCATATAGCTAGCAAAATGTCTCTTGATTCAGATAGCAAAATTAGCTGATTCAGATAGCAGAATTAGCATATTGAACGGATGAGGGAGGGATTCCCTTTCTGTTGATATGCTCCCAAGTCCGGGAGAAATCCCGGAGGATACACCAACAATTCCATGTGCGATCAAGTATGGGAGAAATTTTGGAGGATACATCAGCAATTCCTAGAGAAATAACCTGCGAATGGTGGAAACACAAGCATGTTAGTACAGACCCGGTATGGACGAGCAACAATAGCATGTTAGTACAGACCCGGTATGGACGAGCAACAATAGAAGCCTAGGTAACAAACCACGAACAACTTTACAGACATAAGGTGTTTTCCTATTATTTACAGACATAAGGTGTTTTTCTAAAAGATAGAGAAGCAACATGTTTCCATGGTGTTGTTGGCTTGCATGTTTGTGTAGGTGTAGGTGGCAGCAGCAGATCAAGGCAGATCACTAAGGGTTATGAAATATGTATTACAAGAAACATGTAATGTAAAATGCTAGCTTTATTACTAGCATTATTTTGTTGGGAAAAAACACTACCTAAATGTGTGAGTGAAAAATAAATATAGATTATAAAGATAGACTAAGATATTGTTCACTTTTACTTCCGGAAGAGGTCAAATAAGAGTGAAAACTCAAAACTTAAGATAAAGTGAATGAAATTTCAACCTAAAAGATATGAATTATATGAAACTTTGGATTAAAACAGTGAGAAGAGAGAACATTGGTTTTTGTATCAAATTAATAGATAAACTAAAAATCGATTAATAAAAGTCTCCAACCCAAAGGATAGTGACTAATAAGACTTACCTATATTGTATAATTTAGGTATATACTTTAATGTATTCACTAATGATATTTATAAATAAGAAATAACCTTAAAACTTATTGGATTAGATAATTTATTAGTAAATACTTTAATGTATTCACTAATGATATTTATAAATAAGAAATAACCTTAAGGCTTATTGGATTAGATAATTTATTAGTAAATACTTGATTTAAGGCTTATTGGATTAGATAATTTATTAGTAAATACTTGATTTGAGAGTTTGCATAGTCAAGGTAAACTTTGTATTTTAATATTTATTATTGAATAAATGTCATTGTTTCAATTACACAGCTCACAATCATAAGTTATGAAAATATAAATTCAATAATTGCATGGGAATAGGGTATATCACAATATGATAAAAAGTTCTATTATATTAACCTATTTAGAATTGGTTATTTTCATTAACAAAACAAATGTTACCCATTTTCGTTCCAATATTCCAGGACAATCTAGGGAACTGTATTTTGAGGAAGTTCAAAGTTTATATTAACTAGGAACACCTCTTTTGATGATAAAGAAAAGTAGTTTTCATAGTAACGGATGAGAAGAATGCACTTATCTTCTCTAGATTATTTTTTTCCTACTAATAGTGAATAATAAGAAATCAAGAAACAATGCAATCGAATGGTCCCTTTTGTCTCTCTCACTTGCATGTATTTATTTTTACTCAAAATAGCCTTGAAATCAATCCAATTTTTTTTCTCAATTATAGGTTCCTTTACATTCAAACTTCCACATTCACAATTATTCTCAATCTCAATGGGTTTGTGTTGATCATTATGATCATCAAAATTAAGAAGCGATTGGCATTCAAATACTGACTTGTTTGATAATTTATGCACTTTAATTTTCGTGGTACATGCTTTTCAATAAAACTGCATGTGTAGAATTCGTAAAATTCTGTATAGGTATATTTTTATCTCAATAACTTACATTTTTCTCCTGGAAAATAGAACCAATAAAAGTTTCTAGACAAAACATTTGCATTTGACATTTTTCTCCTGGAAAATAGAACCAATAGACGTTTCTACATAAAACATTGCATTTGACCTATCAAGTACTTGAGGAAACTAAAAGTGGCTTTTTATGGTCATGAGGACTACCACATTCCAAAAACTAAAAGTGGTTTTTTATGGTGCTGATATGTTTATGTCGATTTTGTGTTATAGAAATATGCCATCTCAATCCTATATTCAGACCTCCTCCATAACACATGAAAGGGGTGGTGATAAATAATGTAACAAGATGAACACAAACCAACACTTAAAGATATGATTCCCTTTAACATCTTTCGTTATCTAGAACCCTTGCCACACCTTCATGAGGGCATGCATTTCATTTTAAATTCATTATAATATGTAATAAATATTGAATACACTACAATAAAATTTGAATGCTTAATTTAATTCGGTTGAAATGACATCAAATAAAAAATTTCTAAAATTTTGATCAATAAAAAAATGTTAAATATTTTCCAACTAATTTATGTTAACTTGAAGTGCTTCAAGATGATTTTGGACTAATTTGAAGTGCTTCAAGATTTTGGACTCAATGGAATCCATGAAAAAATATAATTTATATTTATTGATGAAATTAGTGAAATGATATATATATTTTTTTAATAAACATTTATTACATTGACTTTTTTACAAAATGATTATCTATTGAAATTGTGTAGAAGTGTTTTTAAATTTAATTTAATGCAATCTAAAATGCAATAATAAAAATGCAAAAAAATTATTATAAACATGGAAAATCAAACCATGGAAATGTTGAAATAATGTAACTGCAAAGAGTATTCTTATTATTATTGTTATTTTATTCATAGGATTAATTTCCATTGTGGATTAATCATGTCGGTAATTGTATTAGGACCAAATCCCCTTTTGCGGATTGGTCAACAGACAATTATATTAAGGAGAATAAGAAGTCGGCCCCAACAGTTAATTAAGAGATGCAGAAATATAATAAAGGTGGGTTTACCCACCCAGATTGAGAATTCATCCCTGCTAGTGAAGAGACACTTCACACATGGCAGAACTTGTATAAATACAGGATGTTAGTGCCTCATTTGATCACAACTCACTTGCTTAGCTTGAGACACAAGTTCTGATCTGTTACCGGCAAAGGAGAGAGGGAGAAGAGTGGCACATATTTTGGAGAAGACTTTTTGTATTGGTTTGAGTTATCTCTTGACATTGTACTTGCAATTTATGATATGGAAGTTTTTGCTGGGTTTTCTTCCCCTAGAGGGTTTCCCAGGATAAATGTTGTGTCTCTTGTGAATGTTTATTTCTCAGTGATCTTGTTCTTATGTTGCTATTATCTATTGAAATGAAAAGAACTATAATAATGACATAAAACATTAACATGGTTTCAGAGCCAACCTGAAGGAAGCCCAATTTGCAAGAGGAAAAACGTCACTGTTGCAGTACCTGCAAATTAGGGTTTTGTAAAAGTAACTCTTTTCAGCTCCCTAAACACCTAGAAAGTTGTGCCCTCCCCCAAGGATCAATTTGGCACCTAGAGCGCACCTTTTCAGTGGTTGGATCTCCCGAAAAGTGAAACCCTAGTTTCACAAAGTACCAAAAAACCAAAGTACCAGAAGTACCAGAGTACTAGAAGTACCACAAAACTAGAAGCACGAGTCCAGAAATTCGTAGATCAAGTTTGAGGGGGTAAAAGTTGGATTTTCGAAATTCCGACTGCACCAAATAACTCACCTCAGCTCAGCGCATCTATCCCCTAGATTAGAATTTCAAAATTCAAAGTTTGAAAAATTAGGGTTTCCTCATAAAACCCTAAGTTGTAGTTGTAGTTGCAGCATCAATTGCAGTTGCAGCCATAAGACCAGTTGCAATCACCCTTGAAGTTTTCTTAAAATTTGGTAATGATTACCGCTGCTACCAGATGGAGCCACTACCTGCAAATGTCATCAGGGGTATGTACTCAAATATGTTTAATGGTTAAACCCTAAAGAATATTTGCAGGAGAAGGGATCTATTTCCATAGATCCAGAAGGATCTCAAGATCCAACACATTCAGAGGAATGATGCAACCCAGGTGTGATTATTCTAATATGCATCTATTTGTTATGAAATTATCTTGATCAATGTTGCATGTTGAAGCTATGATCAAATTATTAGAAGAATTAAAAGTTGATCATAGAGCTTATCCTCTAACCTAACCTTCTGTCAAGATAACATATTGTCTTAGTACAACAGACAAGTTGAAGAAAGAACTTGTCACTTGAGTGAAGGAGACCTAGAAGAAAAGCAAGCACTCACTCTTGAGGACAAGGCTCCAGGTTTGATTAATCAAGATTCAAAGGTACACATGACAAGCTTATGACTTTATTTGAGATAGCAATCGTCATAAAGTATTATACTTGATAGCATGTTGGAATATAGATGTAAATACTTTGCCTGATATGACTAACACCTCCTCAAGGAGAAACCTCGTGTGTTAGTTCCAGGTTGCCATGGAAGAATGCTTGGTCGCAACACTGTGAGAGTGTTGACCTCATTTCGTATTGTATTCCTTACCTTTAATCTTTACTTCAGATAAATTATAAGTGATAGCCCTAAAGGAGCTATTGTGATGATTGTTCATGCTATTACTTTATATTATCAAAATGATATTATTCTTACTTGTTGCTTTGTTGACCTTGCTCCATGTCACATGAGGAAGCTATAGCGAAGGTTGTAGAAGGCAACGTGCTAAAGGAGAGATCATAAATGAAGCAATCATCAGTGGAAAAGAGGAAGGTGGGTCACTCAGAAGCTTCCATGACCCACACTATTGAAGAATCCATGTGAACTCTAGAATATTAGCTCACATCAACTACAAGGAGCTACCATACATATGCAAAGTTGTCACAAGTTTACCAGAACTCAAGGTTGATCAAGAAGGCATGTGCAATGGATGTGCGCAAGGGAAGAGTATCAAGAATCCTTTTACGAAGAGGGACATCAACGCAGAAGGAGTATAGTAACTCATTCATTCATATGTGTGTGACCCAATGCCATCATCCTCCATTAATGGGTATGTATACTATGTATCATTCATTAATGATTATTCTCATAAATGACCTGATTTGAAGTGTTCAACAAGATCAAGGAATTCAAAGCCTTGATAGAAAACCTTTCTGTAAGGAAGATTAAGATACTCAGGTCAGATAATGGAGGAGAATATACCTCAAAAGAGTTCATGAACTTATGCAAATATGTTGGGATCAAGATCCCGAACAAAATGGTGTAGATGAACAGAAGAATAGAATCATGATGAAAGCTGTGAAGATCAAGATCTTCCTGTGTGCTTATGGGCAGAAGAAGCAATGATAGTTTTTTATGTGCAGAATTGATTGCCCCATAGAGAAATTAGGCTCAAGACACCAGAAGAGATGTTCACTGGAAAGAAGCAAGAGGTAAGCCATCTCAAAAATATTTGGCTATCCATTGCTTATTCATATTCCTAAAGAAAAGAGAAACAAGATGGACCCTTCAGGAAAGAAGGGAATATTTGTGGGGTTTCCAAGGCCTTCAGAATCTACATACTAGGTCACCACCACATTAGGGATGTGACCGTTGATGAAGAAGCAACACTTAAGAAATCAAGAATATGTCAGCTTGAAGAAGTATATGACGAGGAACCTGTAAACCCTAGGATTGCAGAATCAATGAGGGAGGTTCCTAGAGCTGAAAAACCTGTAAGGGAAGTCGTAACTTCCACTGATGAGGAGACTCCTGAAGACCATGACATAACAAAAGTTCAAGAACTTCCTCAAATGACCTTCTCCCATAAAAGAAAGCATGCTTGGGCAAGAGAGATTATTCAAGATGGAGATAAGTATGGTGTTCCAGAAGGAACCACGTGACAGGTGAAAAGACCAAAGCCATTCTCCAGTTACACGGATTTGATGTGTAATCTACTAGATGAAGAACCTACCTGCTTTGAAGAAGCCATTCAAAAGAAGGAATGGGAAGATGCCATGATAGAGGAATACCAATCCATAATAAAGAATAATGTATGGGAAATAGTTCCCAGACCAAAAAGTAAGGATGTGGTATCATCAAAATGGCTCTTCAAAATAAAACATGCTACTGATGGAAGTATTGAGAAATATAAAGCAAGATTTG
>ML777337.1:705339-738839 GCA_009831015.1 Picea engelmannii | reverse complement strand
TGAATAATAAGACAATCGATGCCTATGTTTGGTGGACGTAGTCGAACATTTGGGTAAACCAAGTAAAATCGTTGTGTCTATTATATGTGTGTCATTGTTAATTATCATTGTTTATCGAAAATCTCAACGAAGTACTAGCACGTGGATCCACTATGGGTTGATAAATCCAACATTACGCTAGATGGTTAATTGGTATGTTTTACAGGAAAAATGTTTAGAAGAAGGCAAGATGGATTTGAAAAGATTCTATGGGTTTGAAAATAGATATATGGTCTTAGTGTTGAGTAATGTAAGCCTGTAGAGGCAAAAATGATTGAGTGTGAGTGAGCTGATGTAATCTCCATGATCTAAATAATAAGACAACCGATGCCTATGTTTGGTGGACATAGCCCAACATTTGGGTGAACCACGTAAAATCTCTGTGTCTATTATATGTGTGTCATTGTTAATTATCATTGTTTGTCGAAAATCTCAACAAAGTACCGGCATGTTCACTACAAGTGAACAAGGAATTATGTAAGTTGAAAAACCGTAAATAATAATTATGTAATGTATATAAGTTGAAATTGAAATTTATATTAATGTCCAGTAAAACCCAAATAATTCAAAGGATTACAGCCAATGATAATAGCTTCATGGATGTAAGAAATCCCTAATGAAATTAAAAGAAATGAAGTGATGAATAAGTATAAGAATAAAGAGCCTACTAAATTTTATGTAGGAATGGAGAATCAACAAAACACTATATTATCCAAAAACATACAAACTCATTAACAAAACTAATAGATCTTATTCATAATGCTTGTTTACAATAAAAAGTTTAAATGTCAATTAAAATAGATCCCAAACGTAAATAATATGTTAATATAGAAGTCAAGCCCATTTAAATTTAACCCAAAAGGGAAATTTTAAGAAAATTACAAAACGAGACATTAAGAAAATTACAAAACGAGACATGAGAAAGAAAAGATCATATTTCTTTCGTTATGTGGTGAATGGATTAATTTTGCTGTTGCAAAGTACGTGAGTTCAAGGTGTAATGGATTGTGTTGTGTTGTGGGTGAAAGAGATATGGTTCATGGGACATAAGAGGTGATGAAGCCAACCTATGTGCACACTTCACCTCCTTTTTCAACGCATGCATAATTGGAGATTATGGGTGGATATATGCAAGTGGTTATTGGAATCATTGTGTTGGAAATTGGGGTAAATTTTTCTATGACAGGCATAAAAATGGTTCATGTTATTAAACTAAGCCATGGCTAAGAAGAATATGGTTGTTCACCATAATTAGCATTGAATTCGCTTACTCATCATTTCAATCATCAACTTTGAATTTATTGTACCATCTTTGTAGTAAGTGGAAAATAATATTTAAAAATACAGTTTCAAAATAGTCAAATTGCATATAATGTTAAAGAATTATTGCATATAATGTTAGAATTACACAAAAGGGCATTAAGGATATAGAAATAAAATAACAACAAAACATTAAGAAAGAATTAATGCTAGAGATTATTCATGCCAACTTTATAATGACCCTCATCCAAATTTTCTTAGCTAACTTTTCACTTGTAAATATTTACAAAATACAAAATGTGGTTAAGAAAATCATGTAAATGGAAGTCAATTCGATATAAAAATAGTGAAAAAAATAATGAAAAAGTTTGAAAGTTCAACATAGCCAAATAAGTATGGACATTAACATAACATTTTTAAATAAAACAGTTATAACTAAGTTATAAACATACCGGGTATTCATTAGAATTTTGGAATGTGTTAGGAATGTGTTACTTTGGAAGGTCATAATGTCTAGCAAGTTGTAAAATTATGTAAAAGAGAGTTATCCACATTCATCATGGAGTAAAACACTCTTGTTATTTTTCGTTATAAAAATAGGTAAAATTATATTTATATCACATGTATTATTGGGATGTAATTCTTCCGTATCTTTTTCTATATAATAGAGGTAAGAGAGACCCATGGGATACCATGAAAAGTGTTCCCTTTGTAAAGCTTAAAGCTTTTTTGGAGGTGATCTCAAGTGTAAGATTGGAGATTTGTGGTGTATTCTCTTCTTTTTCTCTGGTTTATTTCTTATTATGATTATTTTCTATTGTTAAATGGATAGAAAGATGAATTATTAAATTTATTTTGTTTAATATTGTTGTATGTTTATTCATATGTTTCAATATTTCAAGATGGTAGGGTTACTTAACTCTACCTCTTTCAATGATTTTTTTCGTATTTTTCATATTTATTTGATCTCTCCATGTTTTTCATAGTTTTGTCATCACATCTTGTAACTATTAAGGATTTTCTTTAGCTCTAGGTATTTTGCTACAAGATCTATATTTTTTTCTCAAAACCCTAACTCTTTTTTTGCAGATTTCTCAAATTTATGTGCATTTAATTTTTTTTTTTGATGTAACCGTTGTCTCTGAAATGTAGCTTTCAGCTAACATCATCTGCTAGTTTGTCAACATTCACTACTTTTTCCCCATTTTTAATTAATTTTCCTATCCTAGCTTAGGTAATTTTAAATTTTTTGGAAAACCTAAAGTTTTTTTGGTTTGGTATTTTACCAAACCTAATTTTTAATTTTTTAGGAGGACAATTTTTTTTACCAAACCTAGTCTTTCTTCCAAACCTAATAACGTTTTATTTGGGAGTCTCTTTGCAGTGATAATTTTTTTGTTGGGTGCACTTTATAGGTTCCTACCTAACCAACCAACCCACTCTCCGATTAGAGACTCGACATATTCATTTTTCTTGTTTTACATCACATTTTTTGGCAGTTTGTAGGGAAAATAGGCCAATTTGCATTCTTTGTAGGCCGATCTATTGTCGGGAGAATTTATCCACTATATGACCTATTTTTTTAAGAAGAAGAGGGCGAATTTGCACGATTTGCAGAGAAAGAGGGAGGATTTTTTTTAGAAAGGAGGTGATTTAGAGATCATAGATGTTAGGAAATATATGTGATATATGTTGTAGGGTTTATGAGTTTATAAGGGTCATGTGTTATAGTTATATTTAATAGTTATAGTTATAATTATTATATATAGTTATAGTTATAATGTTATTGGTGATGTAGTGGTTAGAGTTATTGTGTTATGGAGAAAGGAATTATATATGTTAAGGGTGGATATGTTAAATGAGTAAATGTTGTATTAATAGCTATGGATAATAGTGGTTTTAAGAGTTAGTCATTCTATGATAGAGGTTATAGAATTTAGGGGTTACATATTAAATGTTATAGGGGTTGTGGATTAAATCGATTAAAGAGTTTAGGTGCTATATGGAATAATGGATATAGAGGTTAGAAACTATATGTGCTATTTCATATATAGATTGTGGGTTATAAGTGCTAAGAGTTATGTACCTTAAATCTTAGATAAGGGTTATAGGGAAAGTGGATTAAAGGATGATAAGGTTTAATATTTCTCATAATTAATGGTTATAATGTTTATTTTAAGGTTTATAGTGGTTGGGGTTATCAATTTAAATGATTATATATATTATAGATTAGGTGTGATAGATTATATTGGTTATGGGTTATATATTTATGAAATAAGAGATTATATAGGCTAAAATATATGTGTTAAATGGGTAAAGTTTATGTTTATTATGTGTTAGAGGTTATAAGTGTTAGAAATTAAGGGTTAAAGTGAGAGGATATTGGTGTTAGGGGTTATGGATTCATGGTCATAAGGGTTAGAGTTTGTAAGGTGTTAAGGTTATATTAGGGTTTTAAATGAGTTAGTGATAAGGGTCTATAGGGGAAAGGGGTTATATGGCTTAGGTGTTCATAATTACATAAAGTGTTATGAAGGATAATGGATATGGTTATAATGGTTAAGAGTTGTGATTAATAATTTTTAAGGATAAAGAGATATATGGGAGAGTGGAAGTTATCATAAGGTTAAGTTATTGGGAATAATAAGGTATAAGGGATAGATTTATAGATTTATATTCATTAGGAGTAATGTGTTATATGCATTAATATTGATGTTTTATAGGATTAAAGCGGTTATATGGGTTTTTACTTAGAGTGTATAAATATAGGGTTAGTAATAACTGGTTATTGTGGCTAGGTTAAAAATTAAAGGTTTTACATGTTTTCTATTTTTATTAAGGGTTATAGGTGATATATATTATCACAACTAAAGATTTGGGGTTATATATGTGGTTTGTCTTAGGGAAATGGGTTATGGGTGATAGTGGTTATAAGTGTTGGTGATTATAAAGTTAAATGAGTTAGGGGATATAGGGGTTAAAGATCATATATGTTAGGAGATATTATGTGATAAGTGTTGTAGGGTTTAGCAGTTTATAGGGGTCATGTGTTAGAGTTTATCTGTTTTATTTGTTAAGAGTTACGGTATTTAAGGGATAGTGATAACTAGTGATAAAGTGTATAAAATAGGCATATTATGGGTTGTAAGTGTTTTTAGGGGTTATATTAGAGGATATTAGTGTTAGGGGTTGAAAACTGTTATTTGGTTTAGATATTAGATATTACATGGGCTATATGAGTTAAGAAATTTTAGTGATTGTACTTGTTAAATTTATAATGTTATTAATGATTATAATGGTTATGATTATAGCTTTAGGAGGCAAGTGATTATAAAAATTAAGGGTTGATATGATATGTAACATCCCCAACCACTTGCTGGGCTATGCCACTTAAAACTTCAAACTCTGATACTAATTTAAATCATAAAAATACTATGCAAATGCATAGATTCATAAAAAATAATAACAAAAATACGCATGCAACATACATAGGAAAAAACCATGAAACAAAATTCATAAATACTAATGCAACATATGAATTAACACACAATTGACACTTATATTTGATTTAAGATAACACCAATTATGTGCAGACCTTCCATGTTCCTCCCATCCTTAGACTGCACTGCTTATAACTCTCAATAGTGGGTCACCGTCGATATGGGACTAAACTCCACCTAGGTAAAGGATTTGTAACCCGACTAAGGTATCTCAGACAACAGGAAAACTGTGAAACAGGTTCCAACTAATAACCTATAGTGTCCAATCCCCCACATACCTTTCCCACCCTAGGAAGTGTGCACCTTCTCTGCTTGACAGTCCCTCAAATGCCCCACTTCCTTTCCATGGATTTAGAAACAAGTCAGAAAATAAGTCTTAGAACCCTGTAGCTACAGCTTGGTACCTTCGGGAATCAATTCCCAAAAATTATCTCACCTGAAGAGAATACTCCCAGGCCTGACAACCCTCCTCTTCAATATCCTACATGCCTGACAACCCGATTCTTAAGTCCATCTCCTAAGCTAACCAGGGTACAGGTACAAGAACAAATATAGTAAGAACAAGGTCTGGATAACAACTGAATGAGTGAAATACATGATGATAGAATCATAGGAAAATCAGCTAACTCCACACTATATGTATGGATGTTCCCATCATGACGCTTGTCATGTTGCGAATTGCATTGGGCACACTTGTCCCTATACTTAGAATTTAGGATAAAATAATTATCCATACTTTATAATTTAAGCAATATTAATATAATATTTATTTGGGATTAATCCCCCTAGATTATCCCCTTCTCCTTAACCTTGATCCCCCTTTCCCTATCTAGTGGAGTTTATCCCCCCACACTCTTTTACATGGTTGTTCTACAACAATGATGTATTTTCATTAATATTTGCATGTGATTACATATTACAATGATGGATTAGTGGCCATTTATCATCTGACTCTCCAACCTAATAACCACACAGGAACTTTGGCCTCAAAATACATATACACAAAGGAGCTTTTTCCCCAAAACTGCACACTTACTCCATTGTAAAGAAACTTAGGATCATGCACACCCTTCCTTTAGTGCACAATCCTCACACATTCACACACGTGCAAAATAAATTATAGAATGTGCACATTTATTTGGTATGAGATTTCTGTGCACTGAATCAATGCGCGCGAAACTAAAACAAAAACCTTACACCATGAGCTCACCATATTATATGTACAATTAAATTTACATTTCTATGTACAATTGGGGTTTTTACTAGGGGTATTACATTCCCTCCCCCTTAATTATGCATTGTCCTCAGTGCAATATATACACATATACAACCAAAATTTTAGAATTATTCAAAACGATGTGATTATTCTTCCCGCATAGCATCCTCGTGCTCTGAAGTTGCATCTTCAGGATTTTACCAGGTCCATTGGACATTTAGTATCCCTACGGATCGATTCTGGAGCATCTTGATATTCTGGTGCAATATGCACATCGAATGCACTTCAAATTCTTCCTCTTTCTCCATGTGAATCACATTCCAGTCAATGACATGATTAGCACCAAGAACATACATTTTAAGCAATGATACATGGACTAAATCATGAATATGCATTGATGTCAGTAAGGAAATTTATATGAAATAGGACATATCCTCTCCAGGATTTTAGGAAACCCACATTAACGTGATGCTAGCCTTGAAAAATTTCCCAACTTTAGGGAACTTCTCTTCGATTTTACTTTCAAAAACACATGGTCACCCACTTTAAATTCCCTATGAGTTCCACCCTTATCAACATAGATTTTCTTTATATCCTCGAAAAACTTTACATTCTCTTTTTATTTTCATCATCTTCTCTTCCATTTCCCTTAGTAGTTCTGTCCCAACCAATGTTTTGTCTGTCGGGTTGTCCCAACTCACTGGTGTGTTGCACTTTTTTCCATATAGTGTGTCAAATGGGATCATCTTTAGATATGCTTGATACCCATTGTTATAACCAAACTCTACCAAATGAAAATAATCCTCCCATTTGGATGGTTTATCCATCACATACATCCTTACCATGTATTCTATCACCTAATTCACCCTTTCTATCTTCCCATCTGACTCTCGATGATAAGTTATGCTGAAATTCATATTTGTTCTGAATGCCTTGAATAATTGTTTCCAAAAATTTGATGTAAATTTTGGATCTCTGTCAAACAAAATTTCCTTGGGTATACCATGTAGTAAAGTAGTTTCTCTCATACAAATATCAACAATGTTGGTTGCCTTGTTGATGCAACGCAAACCCCCGACCCTCGGGCCGAGATTCGCACAGGATATTTCTCCTTTGAATCTGCAGAACTGAATTAGTTCTTTCGGCCCCCCCACTGGAACCCCACGAATCTGATCCACAGGAAATTAAGAAACCCCACTTGTGCGAACAAGCACTAGGCACGAGATTCACCTCCACGCGACCATGACGTTGTGGTTGTATCAGGATTTCAGTAACCGAGAGTTTGAAATGTAGCGGCCCAAACCACTGGTCACTCCATTCCCCGAATTCCCGAAATGGCTCAACGTTGAAATGGGCTCATATCTTTTCGGGACTTCATGAACTGGGAGTTCGAAACTCTCGATTCCAAAGTCATTGCCTCCTCTACTTCCCGAACCCCGAAATGCTGAAATGCTGAAACGGGCTCAACGACTCTGACTCATGTTATTTCCTCTGAATGTTTTCGGGGCTTCGCGATTTCACGAGTCGGGACTCCACGTCTATCGACTCCTGGCCTCTTGACCACCTGGGTCCCGAAATGCCGAAATCTACCCGACCATGGTCCACTTTTTTAGGATTTTGGAATTTTTGATCCCACAATTTCGGCTACAGATGGTTCTTGGTTCTTCGATCTCCCGGACCCTGAAATACCGAAATGTCGAACTCTGAAATGGCTGCTTCCTCCATGACCACAATTCTTCTCCAAGGACACGTCATGTTTCGTGACTTCGGGGTTTTCAAAGAAAAGTGCCCCAGCTCCTTGTCATCGGGATTTTCGAAATGCCGAACCCCGAAATGTTGAAATGCTGGAAAGACATTCAGCCTTAACCTTCTCACAGATCTGTGAGATCCGACGGTCCACGGGATTTTCGGCACTTCTCCACGAAGTTTCTCCACCATCCATTTCTTCTCTTATATGCGGTCTCCCAGAGGTTGAACTCTGTGCGCCTTCCTCTGGATCCAATGGTTATCGGGTCTTCGAACTAGATCTGATGGCCCAGATTTAATCTTCTGTGCTCTCTCCGCCTGCTATCTAGACGTGAAACTTGACGGTCCAGATCTCGTTTCTCCAGTTGATCTAATGGAAATTTTTATCCCTCCTGAGCATGCGCTCCTTCCCTTCCTTGGAATATTTCTCACTCGAAAAGGCCTCGACCTTTGTTTCTGCTACGAAGACTGTAACCTTGGCTCTCGCTTGTATTCTAAGAATGTTTTCCCTCCTGAGAATTGTCAACTATGAAACCTAAAAGGGTTTCTCAACCTTCTTCTCACTCTGTTATTAATTGGTATGCTAAGGCACTATCCTTCCTAAGCTCCTCAAACTCTGAACCCTCCAAAGGGTTTTCTTGGCCTCTGGGACTACTTGCAGGGTCTTTTCACACAACTGTGTTATCGGTCCTGAGCTTATCTATGGCTCTGACCTCAAAGTGTCTCTATCCCTTTCTCTCCTTGAAGGGATGTAAGTGCCCTCTGGAAACTTCCTGTTGAAGCACGCTTTGCTGAGCCTGTAGGGTGTTTAGTAACCCTGTGAGTGTTTCCTCATGTGAGACTTCTCTTCTCTCAAAACTGGAAAAATTTCCTTCTGTGCACACTTGCACTAACTCGATGCCCACCTGGAAGAGTTCTCCACAATACTTTGTGACTCTTTCTCCTCTCTGAACTTGAAATAGAGTTCTTTTGTGCACTCTATGCACTTGCTCAATGCCCTCCTGGCAGAGCTTCCACAGAACCTTCAGTGATTCTATTATCTCTGTGCCTTCCTCTACACATTCTTACCTCCAAGGTGTTCATCAAACTTAAGGCTTCTTCCTTGAGTCAATGACTTCAGCTGGTGCACCCTCCTGGCACGTCCTTGTCTGAAATTGTGCACTCCTTGCACTGGCTTGCAGAATCCGCAGTATTCTTTCATGCAACCTCTTGCATGAAGCCTCAAAGAACCCAAACCTGAAATCAAATAACTCATAGATAGGAAAATCTACCTATCCCTGCAAATGCACATCTAACATACATCTACAACATATCATCAGCACATAAAGACATTCATTCATGAACTCACTAACACATGAACCACAACATGTAGGAAAAATTGCTTTGTTTGTATTAATATGAAATGCCTCTTTACAATGTGTTCGAGCTCGGACTGAAACAAAATCTCGGCTCTTCTCTCTTCTTCTATTCTCCCTATTCTTCTCTACCTTCTTCCATCTATTCCCTTCTCCTACTAAGAAAACTAGATACAAAAAAGATCTTTTTATAAAGAGGGGCTCCTCGAGCTCTTCCCTCTATCCTCACCAACTCTCATTAATTACAATGAATTACATTGAATGGGCCATCTAATTCGAATTGGATCTAGATCCCCATCAACATGTCAGCCATTAAAGGCGACACTAACTACAGCCTTATCTAAGGCACATCTTGGCTCTACCAACCTTACAAATATTTAATACATTTTCAAAATTTGAAAACAAGAGGGATGCGCCTCTCTCCTTCATTGAATGCATGCTTGATGTGATTTGCTTCCTTCTCTGACAGCTTTGCTTCTTCCAGTTCTCCTTGTCCTGGTTGAATTCCAGCTTCCTCCAACTGCTCCTCAGACTGGGATTTTTCTTCATCTTCTACTGCATACCTCAACATTGCAGTCATCATCATCTGTTCAACTCCTTGGCTGAAATTTTTGAGCAATTCCTCGGAATGCTCCTCTGGTAACATATGCATGACTGTCTTCTCTCGACAGTCATCTACTAGCTCTGGATGGTTTATCCAATCCTCCAACATTTCCAATTCCATCTCCCATGGAGTGAGCATATTATCTGTGTGCTCTTCTTCTGCTATAGCTTCTAGTGTTATAGTTATCTTTGTTTCAGCTACCTGGCTGAAATCTTTGGGCCATTCTTCCGAATGCTCATCTTCTTCTCCTTTCATGATAGTTTCTGTTGGTTGTCCTTCTTCCTCTGCCGCACCTTCATCTTGTGCATCGGCCTCCATTCGGCTGCTTGGTAGGAATATCCAAATTCCTCCAATGATTAGGATGCTCTTCTGATCTTCCTTCTAGATGGTACAAGTTTTTAACTTGTCATCATCTTCATTCACATGGTCTACAAAACCACATGAATCTTCACTTCTCAGCACTCCTTGCTGACCTGAACTAACTCATGAGTCCCTGAGACTCTCACATGGCCTCATCTTCTCTCCCTTGCCCACCTGGCAATATGGAGTTTCTCCTCTTCCTCTACCCAGCTGGTAGTCTATGAGGTCAGTCGATCCCATCTTAGTGCCCTCCTAGCAATTTGAAATTTCAGCACCTCCCTCCTGGCAGTTCACGAGACCTTCCAGTGATCTCTTCTCCTCATCATCACTGAGATTTCTCCCAGATTTTAGTTCACAGGCATGAACCATCTCCTCTATGTCCCTGAGGCTTTTCACATACCTCAACCATCCTTTCAACAGTCTTTGTTGTCTTTTGACCAATAATTTCTTGACTGGCCACTTTGCTTTCCTTTTCATGGGCCATTCATATACCCAATGTGGCTTTGCATTCTACTGCATCCGTAGTGCAAGCTCTTCCATTCTCACCCTTATCTCAACAAGATCTTCATCCATCTCATATTTTCTCTACTGCTGGTGGTTCTTCTTTCCACCGTGTCTATGGCCTTTAGTAGCCATCTTCTTGTTCCTATCTGCCCTCCTGGAAAACTTGTTGCTGTCACTCTACAACCTTGAGTGCTTCCAGCATCTCCTACAGTCCTCCTGACTGTCTATTGATTGTTGCACACCTTGTAACAATAATCATAGAGCTTCAACACTTTGTCTTCCTTCTTCACCAGTTATCTCCTTTGCCTACAGTCTACAGACAGAAATATTGGCTCTGATACCAAACTGCGTATCAGAGTATTGTTTTCTTTTCCTTCCGCCTCCTTCTACCCATAGTATACAGACAGAAATTGGATCTGATACCACTTGATGGTATTAGACTGTATCTCTTCATAGTCCTCCTCTTGTGTGTGATCTGCAAACAAAAATATTGGCTCTGATACCACTTGATGCAATGCAGACCCCTGACCCTCGGGCCGAGATCCGCACAGGATCATTCTCCTTCGAATCTGTAGAACCGAATTAGTTCTTTCGGGCCCCCCACTGGAACCCCATGAATCCGATCCACAGGTCCTTAAGAAACCCCACCTGTGCGAACAAGCATTAGGCACGAGCTTCACCTCCACATGACCACGACGTTGTGGATGTATAGATATTTCGGTAACAAGGAGTTTGAAACGCAGTGGCCCAAACCACTGGTCACTCCATTCCCCAATTTCCTGAAATGGCTCAATGCTGAAATGGGCTCAAATCTTTTCGAGACTTCACAAACTGAGAGTTCGAAACTCTTGATTCCAAAGTCATTGCCTCCTCTACTTCCCGAACCCCGAAATGCCAAAATGCCAAAACGGGCTCAACGGCTCCAACTCATGTTATTTCCTCCGAATTTTTTGGGGCTTCACAATTTCATGAGTCAGGACTCCACATCTCCCGACTCCTAGCCTCTCGACCACCCGGGTCTTGAATTGTCGAAATCTACCTGACCACTATCAAATTTTTTAGGATTTTGGAATTCGTGATCCTACAATTCTGGCTGCTGATGGTTCTTGGTCTTTCGATCTCCTGGACCCTGAAATGATGAAATTTCGAACTCTGAAATGGCTGCTTCCTCCATGACCACAACCCTGCTCCAAGGACACATCGCGTTTCGCGACTTCAGGGTTTTCAAAGAAAAGTGCCCCAGCTCCTTGTCATCGGGATTTCCAAAATGCCAAAACTCGAAATGTCGAAATGCTGGAAAGAAATTTATCCTTGACCTTCTCACAGATCTGTGAGATCTGACAGTCCACGGGATTTTCAACACTTCTCCATGAAGTGTATCCATCATTCGTTTCTTCTCTTCTATGTGGTCTCCCAGAGGTTGAACTCTGTGCGCCTTCCTCCAGATCCGATGGTTATCGGGTCTTCGAACTAGATCTGACGGACCAGATCTAATCTTCTGTGCTCTCTCCTCCTGCTATTTGGATGTGAAAATTGACGGTCTAGATCTCATTTCTCCAGCTGATCTAATGGAAGTTGTGCTCCCTCCTGAGCATGCACTCCTTCCCTTCCTTGGAAGATTTCTTGCTCCAAAAGGCCTCAACCTTTGTTTCTACTGCAAAGCCTATAACCTTGGCTCCTGCATGTATTCTAAGAACGATGTCCCTTCTGAGATTTGTCGACTATGAACCCTCAAATGATTTCTCAACCTTCTTCTCGCTCTGTTGTTAATTGGTGAACTAAAGCACTATACTTCCTGAGCTCCTCAAACTCTGAACCCTCCAAAGGGTTTTCTTGGCCTCTGTAACTCCTTACAGGGTATTTTCACAGAACTATGCTATCCTTCCTAAGCTTATCTATGGATCTGACCTCAAAGTGTCTTTGTCCCTTTCTCTCCTTGAAGGGATGTAAGTTCCCTCTGGAAACTTCCTGCTCAAGCACGATTTGTTGAGCCTGTAGGGTGTTCAGTAACCCTGTGAGTCTTTCCTCATGTGACACTTCTCTTCTCTCAGAACTCGAAAAATTTCCTTCTATGCACACTTGCACCAACTTGATGCCCACCTGGCAGAGTTCTCCAAAGTCCTTAGTGACTTTGTCTCCTCTCTAAACTTGAAATAGAGTTCTTCTGTTCACTCCATGCACTTTCTCAATGCCCTCCTAGCAGAGCTTCCACAGAACCTTCAATGATTCTGTTATCTCTGTGCCTTCCTCTGCACAGTCTTACCTCCAAGGTGTTTAGAAACCTTGAGGCTTCTTCCTTGAGTCAATGACTTCAGCTAGTGCGCCCTTCTAGCATGTCCTTGTCTGAAATTCTGCAGAATTCAGAAGTGCACTCCTTACATTGGCTTGCAGAACCCGCAGTATTTTGTCATGCAACCTCTTGCATGAAGCCTCAAAGAACCCAAACCTGGAATCAAAGAACTCATAGATAGGAAAATCTACCTATCCTAGCAAATTCACATATAACATACATCTACAACATATCATCAACACATAAAGACATTCATTCATGAACTCACTAACACATGAACCACAACATGTATGAAAAACTTCTCTGTTTGTATTAATATGAAATGCCTCTTTACAATGTTTTTGAGCTCGGACTGCAATAGAGTCTCGACTCTTCTCTCTTCTTCTATTCTCCCTATTCTTCTATGCCTTCTTCCATCTACTCCCTTCTCCTACTAAGAAAACTAGATACAAATAGGGGCTCCTCGAGCTCTTCCCTCCATCCTCACCAACTCTCATTAATTACAATGAATTACATTGAATGGGCCATCTAATCCGAATTGGAACTAGATCCCCATCAACATGTCATCCATTAAAGGCGACACTAACTATAGCCTGCTCTAAGGCATGGCTTGGCTCTACCAGCCTTACAAATATTTAATACATTTTCAAAATTTGAAAACGAGAGGGTTGTGCCTCTCTCCTTCATTGAATGCATGCTTAATGTGTTGGCTGGTTGGCGCACTACTGATGTGGAGTGATGCTCCTGCATCACTTGTGTGTCAGATTTACTAGAATAAAATGGACATCTTTAGTAAGCTTATCCACCACTACCATGATGGAATCATTTTTCTTGTTTGTTTTGGGTAGTTTGGTGATGAAATCCATTTTTATAACTTGCCATTTCCACTCGGGTATGGTAAATGGTTGTAGAAACCTAGCTGGTTGTTTATGCTCAACCTTGATCTCGTAACACTCCAAACACCTGGAAATAAAATCAACAACCTCTGTCTTCATGCCTGGCAAATAATAATGGCTCTTGACAACTACAACCATTTTCTAGTAACTTGGGTGCCCAACATAAGGCACATTATGCATTTATTTTAAAATTATATTTTTCGATTCTTGAGAATTTGGCACATAAATTATTCCTATGTACATGAGAATTTCATCTTTTTCTATCTTTTACTCTTCACTTTTATGTTTCAAAATAACTTCTTGTAATTTTTTCTTTATTTCCATGTACGATAAATTTGATTTTGCAGCCTCTAAGATTTTGTCTTTCAAATTGGATTGGTACATGATAATGGTTGTATCATGCATCTCATGCACCCTTATTTTGAGTGCATCAACCACCTTGTTCTGTTTCCCCTTGATATTCTTTATATCAAAGTCATATTCATTGATAAATTCTAACCACCTACTTTGCTTGAAATTTATAGTTGTCCAAATAAATATTTTGGACCACTATGGTCTTTCCTCAACTCAAATATTTTTTCCATGAGGAAGTGCCTCCACATATTCATGTCACCCACTATGTATGTCAATTCCAAATCATGAGTAGCATAGTTCCTTTCATTCTCCTTTAATTCCCTTGATTCATAGCACACCACATACCCATTCTGACTAAGGACTCCACCAAGCCCTTCTTTACATGCATAAATGCATACAATGAAGTCTTCATTCTGATCAACAAACCTTGGTATTGGAACACTTGTTAATAAATGATTCAAGTGTTGGAAACTGCTTTCACAATCCGATGTCCACTGAAACATCACACCCTTCTTATGCAAGGAAGTGATTGGGTGTGCAATCTTAGAGAATCTCTCAATGAATCTTCTATAGTAACCTGCAAGTATCTTGAATGATCTCACCTCAAATACATTCCTTGGTTTTGGCCACCCCTCAATGGTCTTTATCTTTTTTGGGTCCACTATTATTCCTTCCTGTGAAATGACATGATACAAATAATTAATTTGCTTCTGATAGAATGAGTACTTGCTCAATTTGGAATACAATTGATGCTCCCTCAATACTTGTAACACCATTTTCAAGTGTTTCTCATGATCTTCTTAAGACATAGAATATATAATAATATCATCGAGGAAGAAAATTAAAAACTTATATAAGTACTCTCTAAAAATACCATTCATTAGACACATGAAGAGAACATGTGCATTTGACAACCCAAACAATACCACTGTGAACTCATAATGGTCATACCTGGTTCTGAAGGAAGTTTTGTTGATGTATTCTTCTTTAATTCTTACCTAATGATAGCCTGATCTGAGACCAATGTTCGAGAATATTTTTTCATATTTCAGTTGATCAAAGAGGTCATCTTTCATTGGCAAAGGATACTTGTTCTTCACAATTACCTTGTTCAATTTCTTGAAGTTAATTCAAAGTGTCAATGTTCCATCATTTTTCTTCACAAATAATACTGGGGAAACCCAAGGTGAAAAACTTGGGCGTACATACCCCTTCTTCAGAATATCTTCAAGTTTCATTTGTAATTTCTTCTGTTATGGTGTACTCATCCTGTAAGGGGTCTTGGATGCTTGGGTTGTTCCAGGCATCATATTGATGGAGAAATAAATATCTCTCTTGGGTGGAAATCCTATTATTTCTTTAAATTCATATTCAAACTCTTTTAGGACTGCATAATCTTCAATATTTGACATATTATCATTAGGTGTCTCTTCAATATGTGCTGCAAATATTTGACATCCTTTCATGTAAATTTTCTTTAGCTGCAAGGCTATAACTTCTCTGACGATTACTAACATGGGAATTGCATGTATTGTCCTTAAGTTCCCTTCCTCATCCAAGCAAGTAAATGCCTTATTATAAAAGTACAGGATAACATAATTTTGGTCCAACCAATCCATACCAATTAGGAAGTCATAGGATACTAAATGTACGATGTTCAAATCTATCCTGGTACGCACTCCATTCATGTCCATCGGGCATGTCTTAACCATCTCATTAAATTTTCTTTTAGCTCATGTATCTAGCTGCACCAACAAATATTTTGAAATATTTCTTATTGACAATTGAAATATTCCCACCATCTTAGGTTCTAGATAACTATAAATAGCTCCTAAATCAATTAAAATAGAAATGGGTTGGTTGTTGATATTACCTTCCACTTCAATCATATGTGGCTAAAACTCAACTTTCCTGTTATCCAGGGTTGTGTAGATCCTAGGTACATTTTTTCCCATGTCCTCCACTGTATCATATTGCTATACATTGTGAACAATTCTCATTTTTTCACCTATGTGAGGGAAATCTATGTACATATGATCTTGCCCACAACTCCAACATTGAATAGGTGTTTGCCTTGGTATTTTCCCTAATGTATCAATCATTATGGGTTCTTTAGAAGTTGGTTTTCCCTGAGAATTATTTTGAAAGAGTAGTGTCTTAGTTCCCTTCTTCCTTTGTTCCATATTTCTTTTGTTCTTATCTTCCCAAGATTTTTCGAAAGTTGTTCTTCCTTTATGCTGATCATAAAGGAATTTACCTTGCCTTATGGTTTCCTCCAATGTTTTGGGATCATCATATTGTATATTGTAGCTGATAAATGATGGAATGCCATTCAAATACCTATGAATATTAACTTGATCATCCTTTATGAAATAAACATACTTCAAAAGCTATGAAAACCTCCTTTCATATTCATCTATGGTCATACTCCCAATCTTGAGTTCAAATAAATCCTTCATTTTCTTATCATAGTATCACTTAGTCAAGTACATCTTTTGAAAATACCTCTTGAATTTCCTCCAAGTAACCTTCTTCTCATCAATGTGTTGCACCTGCACAAATTGGTCCCACCACACTGATACTTTTCCCTTTAGATGATATATGGAAATTATTCCTTCCCTTGTGAAGAGTAATTATGCAATTGAAAATACTTCCTCATGCCTATCAGCCATGTCTCTGCATCCTCATCCTTCTTGTGCTCACCATCAAATGTAGGACGCTTAATTTTGTTCATTTCTCCCTGTAGATTATCCACCCCATACCTATTCTTATGTTTTCTGACAGGGTATGAACTTCAACTAATGTGTGTTCTCCTATTTGAATTCCTTTGGGAGTGATGGTGATGTCTGCCAACACTTCTTGTTCTTCTCCTCTCATCATGAGACATGTGACTCCCTTATCTACTTGACTCGGTCTCCTTATCCTTTTTATTCTATATTATTTCCAAACTCCACATTAAATTGATGTTGAATCCCTCTTGATGCTCCTTGGATTTCATAAGCCTCTCATTATTAACTTTATAACTCTGAACATCCCTTTGCAAAAATTTTATGGTATCTACCAAGTTCATGCTTTCTTTCTTACCTTCTCCATGTGCATTTGAATTTGTAATTTCATTACCCATACTTCCATACATCCCTATGATATCATATTCATGGTTGTAATCCCCCTTTTCATATTCCATGCTTTTGAAATTTGTTTTGATCATGTTCTGATCTAAATGTTGTTAACTCTCCAAAATATGCAGTCAACAAAATTTGTTAGGAAAAATAATTTAACAAATTCATGAAATTATGTACAATTTTGTTCCAATAATGCATCATAACTCTTTCTTCTAATTTGTCTTGAAATTAATTGTCGAGATCAATTTTATGGGTGGATATTTAGACTCATTTTTCCAAGACCTTCCCAATGACTTCTCCCTTTCTCAATTCTGAGCCTTGAGCAAAAAGTTATGGTCATTTGAAAATTTCCTATTAATTCCTTATGTTCACACTTATACTAGGTGCAAACCTAGACTGTAATTATGCATTTTTTTCACCTGATCCATTGGAGTTTTGGCAGGAGCCTAATTGGGTTCATTCATAAACATATTCTAAACACCTTGGCCAATTTTTACCCCCATTTGAGCTTCAATTTGTTAGATATAGCCTATTGAAGTTTCAGTCCAATTAATCTTTTTGGCCCTGAATGCTACATGTGCCTTCTATGCCCTCTCAGATATTTTTAACATGCCCAAAATTTTAATTTAGCTCCATGAATGTGTTCTATGGTTCAATAAATTTCCATAGACTCCTCTTGTGCCTCAATTTGATTCCGGAGAAGGAAACTATGGCCTTTAGAAGTTAACTGTAGCTTAAAATTTACTCTCCATTAGTCTGGTTGTAAATCACTCTTCCTAACTTTGTTTGATGAATGGAATACAATTTTAGAAATATATCGCCGAGAAATTTCATTTGAGAAGAAAAAACTAAACTTCAGGTGCATTGTTTTTTAGTAGCTAAAAACATTGTTTAGGGCCTCAAATATTCAATCCAATGAACATAATGATGCAGGAGCATCGCCAACAAAGCACGAGTGGAGGACAGATGGATATGCCAACACACATTTTGAAGACATTTTTTTTTAAATTCAAAAGAAGAGCCATTAATGTAATAGTTGGAAGGATGTATTTGCTTTTAATGTTTGGGGATTGTAATACAGATCTTGAGCGTTTTCTCTCATATGTCGGTTGTGGTCATTTATTGTAATAAATGTAAAGTAGATGGTAGTCTTTAATTTGATAAGATATCTTAGGGTAGTAGGAGGGAAAACTCAAGAGGACTCCCTCGTATGGATTTTTTTATTCATTCTCATTGTAGATGCTAGAGAGAAAGAGGGTAGTTGTAGAGCAAGAGAGAAATATAACATAGGAGAGAAGAGAAGAACAAAGATTGTATAAGTTGTATGAGTAGATAGTTGTTGTTATTGATACCATGTACAAAAGTAATTGAATTAATATAAGAAGGATTCTATGGTTGTTGTGTGTATCTATTGAATGGTATGTTTGCAAATTTCTTATATTCTCTATTATGCATTTGTTTCAATGTTATGTGTGTATGTGATTTCATGTTTCATAGATGGAGTCCATGAGAAGAGTATAAGTTTCAATTGTTTCTCTTCCTGAGAATTCCTGCAAACAGTGCAGCGAAAATCTGGAAGGAGTGCATTGAAAGGTTTCTGAGGTTTAGCCCAGAAATCTCAGGAGAGATACCATTGATCTTATATCTTTAGAATGAAAGTATAGCACAGAGTTGTGAAAGGTGTGCACATGCTGAGGAGAGTCTTAGAATTTTCCAACCCAAGTGAGTGGTTGAATAAATTCTGTCGTAAAGAGTGCGCAGAGTTTGATTTGTTAGATAATCATAGATTATCGTGAAGGTCACAAGGAGTGTGCACATGATTCTTTAGAATCCCAGAATTTGCAGAAAGAATTAGGCTCAGGAAGGATAGAGGCATGGAAGTGTTCGAACGAAGGATGAGGGTTGAAGTCACCTCGTGGAAACAAGCTCATAAGGGTTGATGCTAAGTTATTTGGCCATGATTCATTTAGAGCCCGGACGGACGGTAGAAATCCTCGGAATGAGAAATTCTCATATCTGTGGGTCGTTGGATCTAGTAAATCTATGAGGAGGATAAGGGCTGAGAGTCATTCAACACCCGAAATATCAGGAGAGAAAGTAAGTCGTCGATATAAGGGAATATCAAACTATTGATTTGTTTCATGGGAAGGAGAAATTGGGAATTGGGAGAAGGAAGTCAACCTCCAAAGTCGCGAACCGCAAAGTTTCAATTCACGAAAAGAGGATCTAGACCATTGAATCGTGAGAGTCTCGGAACATTGATATGAGGTAAGTGAAGTCGAGAGTTTGTACCTCAAGCGAAGGGGGTAGAACTATTTCGCGAGTTTCCAATACGCGAAGTCCTGAAGTGATCAGAAGTTGGGCCCCAGGACATATTTGAAGGTCACATCGGTGGAAAATAGGGTAAATATCTAGCACTCGCTAGACTCCTAACTTGGAGTTTGGGAGTTCGACAGTTGAGAGAGAGTCGGGGTGACTCCGAACAGAATACCCGAGGTTGCGAATTGCGAAGAGCCTTTTGGTTGGGCTTGTGGTCACCGTCGGTGGTCACGTGATGGGAGATTATTCCTAGTGCTTGTTCACACAAGAAGAGTTTGTAAAAAGGACCTGTGGTTTTTATGTTTTGAAGGTTCCAGTGGAGACCAAACAGCCATTTCTTCTCAGAGGAGTTTGAAGATCCGTAGACTAGGAGGTTAGCAAACAGTGTCGAGGTGGGGGTTCTGCGTGAGGTGGTATAAGATCTTACAACTATTGTTTTATATAATAGAGGGAAGATAGAGTACAGTTTTGATTTGAATTTAGTGTGGACAGATTTGAAACAATGCTGCCAAGGAGAAGTCCATAAAGAGATTTACTCGATGCAGCCGTGGAGAGGGAAATGAGAGAACTTCGTGCTCGATTATATGCTATGGAGACAACACATAGACGAACACCTGATACTGGAGATATCAGTGAGGCTGAAAGAGAGAATGAAGAAGGATTCAAAGAAGGTGTAGTCGAAGATGCTGCAGAGGAACATTTGCTAAAATCTGTTGCAAGAATGGGTGCCAGAGAAAAATTGGACATCCTGATGTATGAAGGCAACTTCGACATTTAGGAGTTACTATATTGGTTTAGAGATCTAGATAAATACTTCGACTATGAATATGTCGAAGAAGATAATAAAGTAAGGCACATTGTCACTAAACTGAAATGACATGCATCACTGTGGTGGGATGAATTGCAGGCTGACAGGCATTGCAAAGGTAAACAAAGAATTAAAATCTGGGACAAAATGGTAGCTAAGATGAAAGCCAAATTCATACCCATATATTATCAAATCAATTTGTTTCAAAGAATGTTGAATTTGAGGTAGAAAGGGATGACAGTGAAGGAATATACATAGGATTTTTATAGGTTAAACATCAGAGCTGGTCATCGCAAGAGTGATGATGAGAAGGTTTCCAGATATATGAATGGCCTGAGATATGATACTCAGGATGAGATGAGCATGGTGACAATCATAAATGTAGAAGATGATTATCAAGTTGCTCTGAAGACTGAAGAGAAATTGGCCAGGAAGAAAGGTCAAAGGGGAAAAGGTAGAAGTTAGAGCATAGGCAAAGAAATTTCCCAGGAGAGAGTAAAGAATCCCAAGGATGAAGAAAAGAAGCCTCATAACCACCTAGAAAGGGGAAGAAGTTCACAAGGAAGACAATATGCCGATAGGAACACTTTTCCTCAAGCAAGAGGGAGAGGAAGAGGCAGAGGAGGTGAAGTAAAGTGTTTTTTCCATGGAAAGATAAGAGACAATTATTAGGAATTTCTTGATAGAAAAATGGATGGAGAAGGTGAAGCTCACATTTCAGAAGAAGAAAGGAAAAATGTTGAGGCAGAATATGAAGAAGGTGAAAAATCCTTGATGATGAGAAAAATTCTCTTGAAATCAGAGAAAGAGATGGAGGATCCAATCTAGAGGAACAATTTGTTTAGGACTGCTTCAAAACCAAAGACAAGGTATGCAAGGTGATAGTTGACAGTAGAAGCATGGATAATTTAGTATCCATAGAGATGGTAGAGAAGATGGAATTGGATACGGTTTCACATCCAAGCCCATATAAAGTTTTATGGTTGCAAAAAGTACATCAGGTAACCGTCACTAAACAATGTTTAGTAGAATTTAAGATAGGGGGTTATAGAGATGAGATTTTATGTGATGTTATTTCCATGGATGTCTATCATATTTTGTTGGGGAGGCCTTGGTAATATGACATAAATTTTATTCATGACGGAAGAAAGAACACTTACACCTTGGAGAATAATGGTAGGATGCATATGTTGTTGTCAATTGAAGACGAGAAGGCAAAGGAAACAATACTATATTGAGTGAAAGCAAGAAATAATATAATTCTCATGAGTGGGAAGGAACTTCTTGATGAAGTCAAGAAAGGTCAAGAAATGTAGTTTGTTGTGGTGAGAAAACCTAGATTCATCTTGACCAGTACCTCGATAGATGATCTACCTGAGGAAATTCAGGAACTGTTGGAGAATTTCACTGATATATTGGTGGATGATTTGCCTTGTTCATTGTCGCCCATCAGAAGTATAAGACATCACATTGAACTTATACCAGGAGCAAGTTCACCAAAAAAAGAAACGTACAGACTGATGCCATAGGAGAATGAAGAAGTCAAGAAGCAAGTCTAGGATTTGATGGACAAATTATTGATTAGACAAAGATTGAGTCCATGTGTTGTGACAATAGTGTTAAGTCTGAAGAAGGATGGAGGATGGAGAATGTGTACAAAATCAATGGATACAAAAAGAATCACCATCAAGTATATATTTCCTTTACCCATGATTGATGACTTGATGGATTTCTTGAGTGGAGAAAAGTTTTTTTCAAAAATTGATTTGAAGAGTGGATATCACCAGATTAGAATGAGGGAAGGTGATGAATGGAAGACAACATTCAAGACAAATGAAGAACTATATGAATGGCTTGTCATGCCATTTGTCTTGATGAATGCACCAAGTACTTTTATGAGATTGATGAATGAAGTCTTGAAAGATTTCACTGGGCAGTTTGTAATTGTATATCTTGATTATATATTGATCTTTAGTAAGACTAAGGAAGAACATTTGAGGCATTTAAATTCAGTAATGAGGAGGTTGCAACAACAAAAGTTGCTGATAAATCTAAAGAAGTCGTCTTTCATGAAGGCAAAGCTTATTTATTTAGGTTTTGTGATCTCTTCGAATGAATTGAAAATAGATTCAGAGAAGGTGAAAGAAATCAAAGTTTTATAACCCTGTAATTCATAGTGTCATATGGTGACTGGAATTTTTTTCACTTTGGGTATATTTCGACTTAAAAGTAATATTTCATTTCTGCAAATTAGTTTCAAGGAAAGGAAAGGAAAAGGAAAATTCATGATTTTTTATGCTGAGTGGTTTTTTCCTAACCCCATGGTGACAAAAGCAAGGGAAGCAGTGCACCAGACCCTCAAAAAGGTCATTAAGCCTAAGTTTTTCCTCATATACTGCATTCGCGCCAGGAGAATAAAGAATGTGCTTAGATCGGCAGTCGATCTAGCGGTGCGTAGATCAATGGATGACAGTGAATTCCGGACCCCCTCGACTGTTCTGCTTTTAACGGTTGGGGGGGGGTACGAAATCAGAGATAATGAAGGCACACATCTGAATGGCTGAAGCACCAACGATTTCATCAACGACTGAGATTGAATTCCAGACCCCCCCCGACTGGTCTATTTTTAACAGAAGGGGGGGGTTCCGAAATGGAATATTTCTCTGGCGGGCCCCTCTCTCTACATGGCATGAATCTATTGGTCTTGACTCCCATCACTTACCATTCATCATTTCCTGACATTCCCAATCACCTCATGACATCATCCTCCTTTTTTCCTACCACCCATTCACAAATACATGAACTTAGGATGAAAGGAAAAATCAAATAAGTTAGTTAGATTACTTAATAATGTTAGTATAATTAGTTAAATAACCTAGGTTAAATCTTGTTAAAAATTAATTAATTAATCGATTAATTAATAAATTAGGTTAATGTTTTATTAATTAATATTAAAAACAAAATAAAACATATAAAAATAAAACTAATAAACAAAACATATAAAAAGCAAAACACAAAACAAATTAAATATAAAAACAAAAAATAAAAACTTAAACAATTAAAACATAATAAAACAACATAAAATATGAAAAAACAAAACATAAAAAACGTAAACAAAACATATAATAAAATAATATTAAAAAACAAAAACATAAAAAATAAACTACCCTAAGTCCTACCTACCCCCTACCTCAACGCATCCTAAAAAAATCACGTATCACATAAAAATAAAAAGGCGGTCGTTAAAAATTCCGGACCCCCCCTCACCATCTAGAGTTTAACGAGAGGGGGGGGTGTCCGGAATGGTTGTTTCTCTTTACCACTCTTTGGACAGGTGTATGCTCCCCATTACAGCGGACCCCCCTCCCCCCACCTGCTAAAACCACTTACCACCTCAGGGGGGGTCAGAAATACCACCCATCTCGAAAAAAACCGCTTTTCTCATTTTTCACCTATTTTCGCCTATTCATCATGTCTTCATCCGAGGCCATTTTTGGGAAAATGAAAACGAATTTTAAGAAACCGAGAGACATTTTTCTCCATAACGGGATGAAGCAGAAAAACCTCTCTCAATTTTTTCACAGGTGCTATGAGCAGGGAGAATCGAAGCCATCTTCGATGCCCTTTTTTCCAGATTTTCATTTTTCCGTTACAGTCCTGATTTTGCGGGAGCTGTTACGGCCAGCTGGAGGATAATTTGGCAAAACCGAAGGAAATTTTTGGCCAAAACATACCCATCTACAATAAACTCCTTCATTTTTTCCCAGGTGTCAGCGTTGAAGAGAAACAGACATCTGTTCGGACCCCTTTTTACGTAGAAAACCGACCCGTCTTTCATGGCGGACAGTTCAGGATTTTTTGGGGATTTATGGCTATTTTTGGCTGAGGCGGTTGAAACCGACTTCTGAAACTTACGGGGAGACCTATCCTATTTATATAGATGATTTTTAATGTAAAAAGTTTGATCATTCGAGGACCATGATTTAAAATTTTGTAAAACAGCTCGCTGAGCTTTCTGTGTTTTTTTTATCAATTCAATGAGACAATGCTATGCTGCAGGATTCTTGTGATTATTTCAACTGGTGATGTGCATCCCTCTGTGTTAATTTGTTTCTATGTTATCATAATTAATGTCTTTCTCTTAATTATTCCAATAATATTAAGAACAAAATTTGTTTTAATGCACCCTCTGTCTCTGGCTTGGTATAGTTTTTTATGTTTTCCACTCAAGATTAAACTCAGAATTCTTAGTTGCTCTGTGTTTAATTAGATTCCTTGACTTGTTTCATCTCACCCATTTCATTTAAATTAAAGGATCCAATGAGTTGTCTACCTTGCCCTGCAAATATTAGCCTGTTAACATGGATTTTTGATCATTCGTTGCAGTGACTCCATATCCCATGCTTTCTTTTCTCTGCCCATACTCAAAATCCATAAACAAACCTATGTTCTTCATAGCTAGCCTAATATTCTCTTCAAACAAAGTTATATCAGAAAGAGAGATCCCTCTCTGAGTCTCAGAGGGCTAGATCCCTGACTCGAAGTGGTTTTGATGTTGCCTCTATGACTGCCTCCACAGCCTTGGGAAAATTACAGAGTGCTAAGAGAATGGCGACTCCACTGGGGAACCTTCCCCAGTAGTACGCTTCAAAGCTCCATATATGATCATTGATGGTGGGCAGTGACCAGACACCAGAAGGCTGAGATCATTCACCTGGCGACTCCAACCAGCTCCAGACAGTGCCAACTCAAAGACTCCATTGGAGGAAGAACCTAAATCATGGCCAAGCAGCCTAGAAAGACCAGGTACTCAAGCTCAAATTGTATTCATGATATTATTGGTTTCATCTGCAATTCCTTTCTCTCTTATCATGATCCTGGTCCAGAGTATAATGTTGAAATTCAGGATGATCATTTTCAACCTGAAGAGCCTCAAGAGATCAGATCCCCAATTGTAGATTATGTACATACTCATACACTTGTGCATATCCCAGATGCACCTGTAGAAATCCTAGTAAGACCTAAGAGTCCTGCTTTATATCCTACTCTTGCCAAACCTCCATATGGTTGTAAGTCTCTTGATTCATTTCCTGTACCTGCAAAAATCCCAGATAGATACAAACCCCTAGATTTGCCTCCTATCCTCCATGACCTCCCTGCAAATTACGCTAATAATCTACCCAGGTTTGATGGAGAGGATGCGAATATTACTGCTGAGAATCATATCCAAAATCTTGAGGATTTTCTTGACCTTTTTGAGGTAGAAGATGATGATGTCTGCATCAGAATGTTTTCCCTATCATTGGGAGGTAAAGTCAAGAACTGGTTTAAAAATCTCCCAGCTGCAAGCATTAACAATTTTCATCAGTTTTTGCAAGTTTTCCTCGATCGATGGGTGATCATGAGAAATGTCTTTCTCATCCTAGAAGAATATGACCATTTGAAAAGGCAGCCAGGGAAAACAATACAACAGTTTTCAGGAAGGTTCAATAAGATATATCATGCAATGCCTGCTGATATAAGACCACCCCCGAGATCAACATACTTGCATTTCTCAGATGCCTTCGATCCTGAGATGGAATTCCAATTAAGAGAAAGGAACACTGCAACTCTCAAAGAAATGCAGAACATTGCAATTGATGTGGAGGCCAACTTGTTGATCAAAAGGTCAAAGGTAAATAACAAAGAAAAGGAGCAGCTGAAATCTTCAGAAGCTAAACTGGATAGTTTGTCCAATGCCATGGAAGAGATGACACAGAGGATCAACATGAATGATGAGCTTGCTATCCAAAGACATCATGTTCCATTGACGATCATTGTTCCCAAACATTTTGTTGTTCATCCATGGTACCATGGTTTCGATAATGATTCTTTCATGTATTCAATTCAAAACACAGTCAAATATGAAGCTCCATATCAACTTGCAGAGGAACAACCAGCTGATATGATGTGCATGTTTGATGACATTCCTCACTTGGATAATCTACCCAAGTGTGATCAGTATGATGATGAGCATGAGGCTGAAATAGATGTGGATTTTTCAAAGCAATCAACAACATGTCATTGGTAGGAAGAATATCATTTACAGATCAGATATGACAATCATCCCTTGCACAATAGTCATGACGGCGATGAGGAAGAGACAAAAAGTTTCAGAGTAAGGGAAAAATATTTTCCCTTATGTTTCTCTTCTTTTCAATTTTTGAGAGGAAATTGTAAGCAAGTTGTCAATAGTAGAGAGGGAGAATTTTCTGATCAACTAGGTGAAGATGTCATTGCTGATGTGGAGGCTATTCTAAATCCAGAGTTGCAACCCTTTACCTACTTTGATTTTCAAACTTCAGATGAAAGATTAAAGCCTAAGGCAAATTATGAGTTAATCCACAATAATTCTGTACCATTATGCTTTAATTCATTTCATTTTTTGAAAAAGAATCTTGAGTATATGCTAAAGGATATATCCACAGAAAATCATGAAGTTTCAGTGGAACCAATGAAATAGTCAGTTCAGTTTCTACAGGATCCAATATCAGAGGTGTTGGATGACTTGTGTTGTCAAAGTCTTTTTCCGTCATCCAGCTATGGGATAAAACGTTGCTATGATATTGGCATGGTCAGGCAGTTAGCTTCATTGTCTTTTTCAGTAGAAGTCACATTACAAATCCCATAGGAGTAGTTGCAGCCATGTCATGAAGTGCATGAGGATGCAAATAACACAACCCTAGTATCAAATCATGAAATTGAGTTGGTTAAGTTTGAATATCAAGAAACAGGTCAGTTCTACCTTGATCCTATAGCCGCCTATATGGATAATTTTTTCACTGGAGAACCCAATCTATTCCTGGCATTACTTTGGTCCTTCGGAATTGTCGAGGTCTCTGTTGTGAAGATCAATCATGTTTTCAGCAACAACCATCACGCTTTGAAGTTTTGAATCTATGGGCAAAAGGTCAAGCTGCTCTTTTCACTGTGGTAACGAGCAGTCAAATAGTCCTTTGGTCTCAGAAGCTACTTGATTGGCTTCATTGGCATTTTTGTATTATTTGATTTAACAAAATTATCAGTAGCATAGGGTAGGTAGGAGAATTTGAATAAGCTCAACATTCTGAGCATCTCTTTTTCAGCAGTGTTCATTTGATTTGGTTTCAGTTGCAAGATCAAAACAGGTACAGGTTGCAAAATAAGATTTTGAGATGAGCCTAATGGATAAAGAACTAGTTTGCATGTTCATAGGTCTGTGGGTCTTGACACCTCCTGAAAGAAGCTGCCATCCCCAAGTGGAGCCATTGTCAAAACCCTATAATTCATAGTATCATCTGGTGAATGGAATTTTTTTCACTCTGGGTATATTTCATCTTGAAAGTAATATTTCATTTCTGCAAATTAGTTTCAAGGAAAGGAAAGGAAAAGGAAAATTCATGATTTTTTATGCTGGGTGGCTTTTTCCTAACCCCATGGTGACAAAAGCAAGGGAAGCAGCACACCAGACCCTCAAAAAGGTCATCAAGCCTAAGTTTTTCCTCATATACTGCATTCGCACCTGGAGAATAAAGAACGCGCTTAGATCGACGGTCGATCTAGCGGTGCGTAGATCAATGGATGACAGTGAATTAAAGACCCCCTCGACTGTTATGCTTTTAACGGTGGGGGGCGGGGCGTCCAGAATCAGAGATAACGAAGGTACACATTTGAACCACTGAAGCACCAATGCTTTCATCAATGGCTGAGATTGAATTCCGGACCCCCCCGACTAGTATGTTTTTAACGGAAGGGGGGGGGGGGTTCGAAATGAAATCTTTCTTTGGCAGACCCCTCTCTCTACATGGAAGGAATCTATTGGTCCCGACTCCCATCACTTACCATTCATCATTTCCTGACATTCCCTGTCACCTCATGACATCATCCTCCTTTTTTCCCGCCACCCATTCACGAATAAATGAACTTAGGATAAAAGAAAAAATCAAATAAGTTAGTTAGATTACTTAATAATGTTAGTATAATTAGTTAAATAACCTAGGTTAAATCTTGTTAAAAATTAATTAATTAATCGATTAATTAATAAATTAGGTTAATGTTTTATTAATTAATATTAAAAACAAAATAAAACATATAAAAATAAAACTAATAAACAAAACAAATATTAATTAAACAAAACATATAAAAAAACAAAACACAAAACAAATTAAATATAAAAACAAAAAATAAAAAACTTAAACAATTAAAACATAATAAAACATATATAAAAAACATAAAATATGAAAAAACAAAACATAAAAAACGTAAACAAAACATACAATAAAATAATATTAAAAAATAAACAACCCTAATTCCTACCCATCCCCTACCTCAATGCATCCTAAAAACATCACGTATCACATAAAAATAAATCAATGGTCATTAAAAATTACGGACCCCCCCTCACCATCCAGAGTTTAATGAGAGGGGGGGTCCGGAATGGTTGTTTCCCTTTACCACTCTTTGGACAAGNTTACCACCTCAGGGGGGGGTCCGAAATACCACCCATCCCGAAAAAAACCGCTTTTCTCATTTTTCACCTATTTTCGCCTGTTCAGCATGTCTTCGTCCGAGGCCATTTCTGGGCAAATGAAAACGATTTTTAAGGAACCAAGAGAAATTTTTATCCGTAACGGGATGAATAAAAAAAACCTCTCTCATTTTTTTCACAGGTGCCACGAGCAGGGAGAATCGAAGGCATCTTTGAGGCCCTTTTTATCAGATTTTCATTTTTCCGTTACAGTCCTGATTTTGCAGGAGCTGTTACGGCCAGATGGAGGATAATTTAGGGAAACAAAAGGAGTTTTTTGTCCAGAACATGCCCATATACAATAACCTCCTTCATTTTTTTCCTAGGTGTCAGCGTTGAAGAGAAACAAACGTCTGTTCAAACCCCTTTTTACGTAGAAAACTGGTTCGTCTTTCATGGCGGACAGTTCAGGATTTTTGGGGATTTATGGCTATTTTTGGCCGAGGCGGTTGAACCTGAATTCTGAAACTTATGGGGAGACCTCTCCTTTTATAGATATTATTTTTAATGTAGAAAGGTTGATCAGTCGAGGACCATGATTTAAAATTTTCTAAAACAACTCGCTGAGCTTTCTGTGTTTTTTTTATCAATTCAATGAGACAGTGCTATGCTGCAGGATTCTTATGACTATTTCGACTAGTGATGTGCATCCATATGTGTTAATTTGTTTATCTATTATCATAATTAATGTCTTCCTATGAATTATTCCAAGAATATTAAGAACAGAATTGGTTTTAATGCACCCTCTGTCTCTGGCTTGGTATAGTTTTTTATGTTTTCCACTGAAGATTAAACTCAGAATTCTTAATTTCTCTGTGTTTAATTGGATTCCTTGACCTTTTTCATCTCACCCATTTCATTTAAATTAAAGGATCCAATGAGTTGTCTACCTTTCCCTACAAATATTATCCTGTTGACATGGATTTTTTATCATTTGTTGCAGTGACTCCATAGCCCATGGTTTCTTTTCTCTGCCCATACTCAAAATCCATAAACAAACCTATGTTCTTCATAGCTAGCCTAATATTCTCTTCAAACAAAGTTATATCAGAAAGAGAGATCCCTCTCTGAGTCTTGGATGGCTAGATACCTAACTCGAAGAAGTCTTGATGTTGCCTCTGTGAATTCCTCCACAGCCTTGGGAAAATTACAGAGTGCTAACAGAATGGCGACTCCACTAGGGAACCTTACCCACTAGTACACTTCAAAGCTCCAGATTTGATCAGTGATGGTGGACAGTGACCAGGCACCAGAAGGCTCAGATCATTCACCTAGCGACTCCAACCAGCTCCAGACAGTGCCAACTCAAAGACTCCACTGGAGGAAGAACCTAAATCATGGCCAAGCAGCCTAGATATACTAGGTACTCAAGCTCAAATTGTATTCATGATATTATTGGTTTCATCTGCAATTACTTTCTCTCTTATCATGATCCTGGTCCAGAGTATATTTTTGAAATTCAGGATGATCATTTTCAACCTGAAGAGCCTCAAGAGATCAGATTCCCAATTGTAGATTATGTACATACTCATACACCTGTGCACATCCCAGATGCACCTGTAGAAATCCTAGTAAGACATAAGCCTCCTTCTTTATCTCCTACTCTTTCCAAACCTACATATGGTTGTAAGTCTCTTGCTTCACTTCCTATACCTGCCAAAATCCCAGACAGATACAAACCCCTAGATTTTCCTCCTATCCTCCATGACCTCCCTGCAAATTACACCAATAATCTTCCCATGTTTGATGGAGAGGATGCCAATATTACTACTGAGAATCATATCCAAAATCTTGAGGATTTTCTTGACCTTTTTTAGGTAGAAGATGATGATGTCTGCATCAGAATGTTTGCCCTGTCATTGGGAGGTAAAGTCAAGAACTGGTTTAAAAATCTCCCAGCTGCAAGCATTAACAATTTTCATCAGTTTGTGCAATTTTTCCTCGATTGATGGGTGATCATGAGAAATGTCTTTCTCATCCTGGTTCTGCCAGATTTTGGTAAGAGATTTCAAGTGAGATGTGATGCAAGTGGATTTGCGATTGGAGAAGTATTAAGTCAAGACAATAGACCAATTGCATAGTTCAGTGAGATGTTGAATGAGGCCAAAATAAATTACTCCACTCATGATAAAGAGTTTTATGCAACATACAGGTGCTGAAGAAATGGAGACACTACCTGGTTCCAAAAGATTTAGTTTTTTATAGTGAAAATCAGGCCTTACAATTTGTAACCAAACAAGAGAAATTGAACCAGAAACATGCAAAATGGGTTGAGTTTATGCAGAGCTTTACTTTTGTTATAAAGCACATTTCTGGAAATTCCAACAAGGTTGCAGATGCATTGAGTAGGAAATGTTTGATTCTGCAGGAGTTTCGAGTGAAGACCTTAGGTTTTGATAGCCTTAAGGAAATGTACATATATGACTCAGATTTCAAGGACGCTTATGAAGCATGTGAGAATCATGTTCTGAGAGACATAAGCCAATGGACTGAATATTTAATTCAGGATGGATTGTTATTCAAAAGAAATAAGTTGTGTATGTTGAAGAGTTATATGAGAGAAAACCTTTGAAGGAAAAGCATAGTGGAGGATTGGCTGGACATTTTGGCCATGATAAAACATTTGCGCAACTGAACAGTTTGTATTATTGGCTAGGAATGAGGACAGATGTATGGAAATTTGTCAACAGATGTGGAATCTGCCAGGACGTAAAGGGAAAAAGATAGAATACAGGATTATATCAACCATTGCCAATACCAGAGAGGTTGTGGGATGCAGTAAGCATGGATTTTTTGTTGGGACTGTCGAGGACACAGAGAGGTTGTGATTCCATATTGGTGGTAGTCGATAGATTTTCAAAAATGTCACATTTCATTGCATGTCAGAAAACCAATGATGCAACACACATTGCAAATCTGTTTTTCAAATAAATTGTTCGACCTCATGGGTTACCTAAGAGTATTTTTTCAGATAGATATACCAAATTTGTTGGTCATTTCTGGAGAACCCTATGGAAGAAGTTGGGGATGAATTTATCTTTTAGCTCAACATATCACCCTCATACGGATGGACAGACTGAAGTAGTAAATCGAAGTTTTGGGGACGTCTTGAGGAGTTTAGTAACTGAACATCACAATTAGTGGGATCAGATTCTGCCACAAGTGAAATTTTCATATAATGACTCACCTAATAGGAGCATCGGACATATCCCATTTTAGATAATGTATAGAATGCAGCCAAGAGGAGTGTATGAGTTGAGTAACTTAGAGCAGAGTGAGTTCAGGAGTGCTAGAGTCGAATATTTTGTAGCAGAGATGCAGGAGCTCCATAATAAAATCAGAGAGCGATTGTAGAGTTCTAGCCAAGAATACAATTGTAGAGTAGATCAACACAGGAGAGAGATTCAATTTGAAGTGGGAGATTTAGTTTTGTCACATATCAGAAAATAAAGGTTCCCAAGGGGAACATATAATAAACTGAAGATAAAGAAGATAGGGATGTGTAAAATTTTAAGGAAGTTTGAGGCAAATGCTTATGAGATAGAATTTCCAAATGATGTGGGCATATCACCCATATTCAATGTAGAAGTTATGTATCCTTATAGAGTAGATGAAGCAGAAGGAGAAGACAGTCAGAAGGAAATTCATTAGGTCAAACAGATACTTGTATATGAAAAGTCGCAGATGGAAAAGATCATTGATGAGAGAGTTAGCAAGAAAACCAGGAGGAAGACATATCTTGAATATTTGGTAAAGTGGAAAGGACACCCGATTGAGGATGCTAGTTGGGAAAGTGAAGAAGATATCCAGAAACATGGAAAGTCGGTGTGGGATCTCATGGACAGGATTCCATGAATTTTTCATCCAGAGGAGTGTGATGCAGGAGCATCGTCCGCAAAGCACAAGTGGAGGACAGCTGGATATGCCAACACGCATTTTGATGACATTTCTTTTGAAATTCAAAAGAATATCCATTAATGTAATAGCTGGAAGGATGTATTTTCTTTTAATGTTTTGGGGATTTCAATACAAATCTTGAGTGTTTTCTCTCATATGTCGGTTGTGGGAATTTATTGTAACAAATGTCAAGTACATGGTAGTCTTTAATTCGATAAGATATATTAGAGTAATGTTGGTTGTGGAGCCTGATTACTTCTTGATTCAGAGGTCCTTGATTTTAGCCATGTTTATACCCCATGAAGTATTTACACCCCAGAAGTATGTACACTCTTCCATGCGGGGGAGTGCAGAGGGGGGGAACCCCCTCTGCGGGGTCCAGGAGGGCTATCCCCCCAGCTGGGGGGTTTGGGGGCAAGCGGGCCCCCAGCGGGGGTTCGGGGGAGAATCCCCCGAAGCAAAAATTTCCTTGTAAAAGTATATTGTAATTTCATTGTAAATCTGGACCATTCATTATAAGGTCGTAGATCTAACGGTAGAGGTTATGTTAGGGTTTTTTTCCCTAGAAGGAAACCCTCTTTTATGAGGGAAATGTATTGCGGCTATGGATGATGGTGAATATTGTATTCTGAGAGAGGAGACTGTGAGAGAAAGAAGAGGAAGTTACAGTGGGTTTTGCTGTAGG
>ML777337.1:664595-693035 GCA_009831015.1 Picea engelmannii | reverse complement strand
ATTGTCCAGGCGTTTCATTTTCTTACTGCCTGTGCGTTTCATTTTCTGTCTTTCCTCATCATTTTCACCACGGATTGCCACGGATTTCAGCTGTGCGCCCTTTCGGCGTTCTCAGCCGCCAACTCGCGGCTGTGCTAGTTTTATACTAATAGAAACCCAGAGTTCTCCTGTACTCTTGGATGGGTTTCATTACACTTGATGAAAACGTCTTAAATTCTTTTAAAATCGTAGCGCCAGACTCGTACAACGATAAACGGCCACGTAGAATTTGGAGGTTCACGATGTGATCATCCGTCATTCATTATATATATATATGGATTAGAGAAAGTCCTAGGTGGGAGGAGAAAACTCCCCACTCCAATCAATTGAGTTATAATCACTTAATAATTAACAAATTTTATATAATTAATAAAAAAAAAAATATTATAATTATCAATTTGCAAGTTTTATTCATATATATGTATGGTTCAAACTTTTGATATCTATATCATATATAAAATTTTATTTTATTTAATAATATATATATAGTTTACTCTAAATAAATCCTATCAATTCATACTTAACTCCAAATTTATCATACACACAGAAATCTTAAAATGTTCAAAAAGCTTAATCACATCTTTTATTCCATATAAATGGGGTTTCTTCCTTAAGATTAAGTGAGCAATTTTTAAACAACTGTGAATTCAAGGATGAAGAAACGAATTACAGTGAGCCTATAAAGAAAATACCTCATACCTCGAATGGTGTGAGGTGGTTACATCTTAAGGATGGCTTGGATTTTAGCAGGCCTATCTTGATACCACCATGGAAAAGAAGAAAGTCAAGGAGTTTTCCAAACTCCAAAAAGCAATTTTGCTAGCTTGATGGCTTGGATTTTAGCAAGGCCTATCTTGATACCACCATGGAAAAGAAGAAAGTCAAGGAGTTTTCCAAACTCCAAAAAGCAATTTTGCTAGCTTGAGGTGTATCTTATAACATATAAGATGCTCAAGAATGACCCAAAAGTACATACACAAATGAGATTATTATCATTTAAAACAATAAGATCATAAATAACATTATGTTAGAATTTAATTATATATATATATTTAACATATAGATTATATCTATAATTTTCATGGATCACTCATGGATCATATGTTAAATTAAATTGAGTAATTCATAATATGTATAATATGGATATATCTATTCATTTATTAGTAAATAAAGGTTCTTTTGAATTAGGGTGTTTTTTTAAGGTTTTATGTACTTTTTTTATTTGGAGACTATTTTTTATTGCTTCAAGACTTCAAATTTAGCATGAACTATTGCATATTTATTATATAACATATAAATATATAAGATTATTTTTTAATGAGTTTAATATAATAAAAATACGAGGGTTTTGGACACTCATCCATTTTCAAATTGATTTCAATCTAAAATAACAAAAAGTATATTAAAATTTATTGAGATAATAATTTAATATGAAGAAGATTAAAAGATTCTCAAGATACATAATTATGTTTTAAGATATAAAATTATTATTTAATCACTTATCAAAATAAAAAATGTTGCAAACTTTTAGGTTGATATTCTTGATATGTTCCAATCATGGAAACTAAAAGAGAATACAATATGTATCATTGAATACCTGCATTGATTTCACCAATGATATAACAAAAAATAATATGACATGTTGATTTTAGTTATATAACACAAAATAAATAATAGGGTATATTGATTTCAATGATGATGTTAAAAATATGATTTAGAGAAATAAGATAGTTCAAATTATTTTAACAATGTTATAACACAAAAAAAAATATGGTGCATCTATTTTAGAGATGGTACAATGAAAAATGATTTAGGGAAATTAGTTGTTATGATTTCAATAATGAGATAATGCAAAATACTACAATGCATTGATTTTAGTGATGACACATTGATAAATAATTTACAACAATTAATTGCATTGATTTCAATAATGACATAATCCAAAACAATAAAAGTGTGTTGTGTAAGATAAAAGCTAAAGAAGATAAAGTAAGATCAATTACTATATAATATATGAGTTATTTAATATCTTTCTCATATCAATTCTTAATGATATCATATAGTATATATGTTATTCTATATCTTAACAATTCCATATTTTTATTATTCAATATTTTCATCACTAAACATTGTTATTATTTTCTTAACTGAGCGAACAACTAGGGTAGATCGAATTTTGGATCTATCTTGCACCCAGAGGAAGGTGCAAACATTTACTCAACTTTTTCACTCTAAAAAGATGTTTGCACCTCCACAAATTTGATCCCTCTAAAGACATGATATATAAAGAGTTAATATGGACAAAAAAAACAAAAAAAAACATTTTTAACAAATTGTAAATAATCCAATACATTTTTTAGGGTTTAATATCACCGGAAAAATGAGCCTATAAATGTTCGTTTATGGCAATTGCTAGAGCGGATGCTGCGAGTTTCAACAGTGAGCCCCTAGACTCGTTGAATGTTTAAATTTGATAAACATTCAAATTTTAATCAAGTGATAAACAACAATTTAGATTTGGTTGAATGATATTATATTATTTGTCATATTTAAATTAATTGTTTAGGAAACCACCAATGAAAAGTTTGAGATGATTACTCAGACTTTTTTTGGGGCCAATTTTATGTGTGGCACAATGTTACCAAATAACTGAATTAATGAGATTCTAGAGGAGAAGAATAGAACTTTCAGTCAAACGAAGGTGATAAAAAAAAAGTAGTTACATCTAAATCAAATAGTTGTTTGAAAAACTCCTTTACTATTATATTTGAAAAAAATAAATAGTAAAATATAAAATCTTACCTCCAAAATAAAAGAAAGTCTACTCTTCTATTTTCCCTTGTTTTTTTTTTATTCTATTCAGAACTTTTATATACCGAGTCTAACAATCCCATCTTCAATTTTCCTTTATTCTATATAGAACTTTTATATGATGTTGCCAGAGTGCTCGTCTAGTGAGAGACTGATTCCCTGACTTTGTAAAACAGGGATATTTTAAATATAATTGCAAAGAAGGTAGGGATATTTTAAATATAATTGCAAAGAAGGTACATATTTATGTAATGGCTCACAGCTATTATAGCTCGTAATCAAACTTGTATTCAAATATTAGAAACTGATTCGGTGACAAAATATTCAAATATCACAAATACTGTAAAAACTCTCAATCATTCTTGCATCGTATTAAAAAATCACCAATAGTGACAGAATATTCAAAAATAACGAACGCCGACACATTAGATGACCTTGAGAATGCAATAGGCATCCACAGAGACCTTCAATGCCGTGAAGATATGTTCAAGGTTTAAGCTAAATTGTCCGATTCAGGGTTACATAACACCTTCCATGGAATTTTTTTTCTAAATTATTCCATGCAGGAGTTTTTTCCAGTTTTAATTAAAAGTTTTATATTAGAGGAGGACATTTACCCACAATAGATGGGGAAAATGTCAATGAATTGTTCCGATATATGACACCAAAACCTACCGTTTGGATTTCACTTTCTGTGAGCCTGATTGAATTCATGTCCAGAATAGGGTAATAATTATTTTATAGAGATACATTGACATTCCAACTGCAAGTGCTTATAAACAGTTTTGGAGAGAGGATTGAAATTGAATCCCGTCTTTTAAGAGTCAACTAGGTGAACAGTAGAACAGAGAATTTGAAGTAAGATAGGCTCTTGGCAGTAATCCTTAAAAGAAGGTTCTAAAATAAAGAATGAAGAAAAGGGTTTCGTAGTAGTTTTAGTGGCATCCACATCAGCATGGCTATGGACAGTATCAGCAGGCTTCATTAAAAGTATCATGTGAGAAAACAGGGGCTAATAGAAACTATAGGAGGGAAATATTATCGTTTAACAAGGGAAATATATATTATAGTTTAATAAAGGAAATACAAGTTTCAACGTATCATATTCAAAGGATTCTCTAGCTTAATAGTTCTACCAAAAATGAACAAAAATAGCATGGAACATAAATGCATGAATGTTGTATCAACTGGACAGGAAATGGATTAACAAGGCAAGGCCAGAGTGGCATTCAGTGCTATATGTATATGTAATTCTGAGGAACTGATACATATCTTCTCACAAGACAAATCTGTTCTGTTCTTAAACTCCACAGCCAATGCTGCTTATTTCCAGAAATTACCTGTTTTGGTTTAAATAAAATTATTTTAAAACATCTAATAATAATATCCAACCCTTCAAATAAAAGATTGAACTATAGCTAAAATATATTTCTCCATATTTCAATTTTAAATTTAACAAAGAAAAAAATCATATCAATGACTATGACAATGAAATGAAAATAGTACAAACCTGGTGAATATTGAACCGAATCCCTTCCTTTAACTTCTCTCCATCTATGGCAATGCACTATATGGCAGAACTGAAAGCCCAAAATTAAATCTCCGTATCAGGAAAAATTCAAATAAAATCCAATGCGCTATAAAAACAAAAATCAAATCTCCTTATCAGGGACTTAGGTATGCAGATGGTAATTATCGTTCGACCAATCTTAGGTAAGTAGGGAAAAAAATACCTGATAATTTGACAAGCTTTTCTCTCTGCCTCTCACAGATGCCACACTTGAACAGTTCCCTGAACCCCAAAATCCAGTCAGCCTAAAACTTAAAACCCATTAAACTTATTTCGATTCCATCACGCATCACTCTTTATATCTTTGTATCTGACCACATAAATGTTAATGGAAATCATTTACGACCTGCATGATTTACAGCCAATATTAACGGAATTTTTAATTATCGTTCAAGTGTCTGACCATAAAAATATCAATGGAAATTATTTCAGCACGCTCCATGATTTAGAATCCACGGTAAATAGAATTCAGAGGTTCAGTAATTACTCGGTTTGATGAAGAGCTTAATCAGGTTGATTGATGGAAGCGATGTACTCTGTCATTGTCGAGAGAGAATGACAAATGGATATGAATATAAGTATCCGCGTTGACATCCTCCAAAAGAGTTACAGATCATCGATGTTTAGCTACCCTCAAACATGGACTGTTCCACACAGCGCAGTCTCATGAAAAAGAGCTAAAAATACAACTCATGTGGAAACCCAATGGACCAATTAGGTTTTTTCTACGCCCTTACGCCTAGGGTTTTTAACAATGTTTCATTTTGTACGTAGCATTTCAACGGTCATATCTTTTTCGTTTGGCTTTTAGCTTTTCCAAATTTTGTACGGTCATATCTTTTTCGTTTGGCTTTTCCAAATTTTTCGTTTAGCTTTTCCAAATTTTGTACGGTCATATCTTTTTCGTTTGGCTTTTCCAAATTTTTCGTTTAGCTTTTCAACGGTCATATCTTTTTCTTTTGGCTTTTAGCTTTTCCAAATTTTGTATATACCCGTTAACCGTATCTTTTGGTTTAAATAGCAACATTTTGATGAAAGAGTAACGGGACGGAAACAAAACAGATAAGGAAATTATGTTTGGAATTGAATTCAAAATTTTATTAAAATTTAATTCTCATGTAGATGATTTGTCAATATTGTTTGAATGAGAATTTTAAATCCCCACTTTTACTTAAAGAGTGCAAAAATGACAAGGAAAGTACGTTTGGAATTGAATTCAAAATTTGATTAATCTTGAATTCGCATGTATGGTTTGTCAATATTGTTTGAATGGGAATTTAAATCCCCACCTTTACGTTTACATAAAGAGATTTAAGGTGTATATCTTATTTCAAAATGTACAAATGTACATTTTATTATTTAAAGGTATAGGTTTTTAAAACTGGTTATAAGTTGAGTGATATGTGCTTTCTAAATATTTTTTGAAATGGAAATTTTGGATCCCCTTCCACTAAGGTGTATATCTTATTGCATAATATGCACTTTATTTAAATGTATGTACTTTTTGGACTTGTAGTTTAAACAAAGTTTTTATTTGGGATCTTAAATTTTAGTCCTCTTTAAATGTAATATATTGAATGTGTTATTTATGGTTGCAAATTTAGAAACATCTCTCTTATTAAAAATGATGATTTTAGTGGGTTTTTTTTTCCATGACAAGTTGTTATAAGTATTGACTATATTTGACAAGCAAAATTTGTTATGATAAATATTTGGTGCATCAAATTCCAAGGCTTATGTTATGTGTAAACTACTGAGTTTTAACACCTTGAAGATCGAATATAAAATGAACCCAATACTTTTCCAGCCACACTAAAATTGCAATGAACCCAATACTTCGCCACTCACACTAAAATTGCACTACTTCCATGATGAATATGTTCCCTAACTATTCAATCTAAATATATATGTTTCTATTTTCAATTAAAATTACATTATTTAATGTTTTTTTATTGTCGTTTCCAATAAAAATTACATCATTTATTCTTTTTTAATTCTCTTTCACATTGCAATTCGTTCTAGTTTTTTTCATCTATTCAAAATTTAGATGGTAGTTCTAGTGGGGAAGTGTCTAGGGACTTATAGGAGTATTTGAGTACTTATCTCACAAGTAGCACAAGTTTCTGACTATGGATATCACAATATCACATGAGTCTTCAGATCAATGAAATATCCTACTATAGGTGTTGGTAATTAGGGACAAGGTATGCATGTTGAAGAGGGTTGGTAGGTTAATAATAAGAAGAGGAAGGGCACTTCCCATCCTACTCCTTTGGACAGCTTGCTAGACTAGTGAGTCCTTCTCCTCAGGAAAATCCCTTCAAGGAAGTTGTGTCCCTTTCCTCAAAAAAGGGTCTATCTTCCTTGGGTAGTGTAACATTGATAAACACACTCATTACTCTAAGGAACCCTTTATTCATTAAATAAAGATTTCTCTTATTTCTTGGAATGTGAATGTGATGATGATTTTAGGACATAAAACAATTTGTTTGAAGAGTTATGTAGAAGGATAATTTGTGTGTGGTTTTTTCTCAAGGAGGTGAAGTGTGTTGGTTTTGAGATTCACAACCACATTATCTACTTGTGGAATCAACCCTTTTGGACCAAGTCCAATTTCATGGGAGTGGGTTTAGCGCTCGCTATATCCCCTTACCTTCATAATTCTATTACAACACATGGGTATGACCCAGATAACTAATGTGTTCAGGTTTCTCTTTTGATACAAGAAATACTAATTGGATTTTGTTCAATCTATGTGCCAAACATGAGTTAATTTGAAATTCCCTTTGGTAGTGGATGACTTCTTCTTTGATATATGTGGAATGGATTGTGGGTGGTGACTTCAACATGGTGAAATGGAAGGGTGATCAACATGGTGGTGCAAGTTTCATTGTGTGCATTGAAGAAGTAGGCATGGTCAAGGTGTAATGCCACCCTGTAGCTCTTTAATCCTAACTAGCAGTAACAGGGGTTCAACTATGGAGGGTGGCTCACTTGGTATAATAGTCATCAACGGAAGGAGAGACTACATGTGATATTGTATAGGGTGTATGACCCATGGAGGATTCAACCAATCAATGTATTGATGCAGACCATTGGCTTAGATCATTTTCCCATTTACAATTCCATTTTGGTGGGTCACCTGATTGGTTTGAACCCATATTCTTTATACAAGTTGATTTTGTTTCATTTATATTCTCCTCATTTCCATGCATTGGTTCATCATGTGAGGAACCTTATTCCACATTTTTTGGGGGATAGGGCTTTGATGTTATGGTGGGAGTTGGTCATTTAGAGAAGTTCTAGTTTCATGCAAGGTTGGGGGTGTGATTGTTTGCAATCATAAATAAATGGTTAAAGAGGCTAGGTGGAAATCATAGGAGTTTTGCATTTTTCTTGAGGAGGACGTGCATAACACCAGCCTTTAGGAGGACAAAACACACTTGGAGATGGTGGTGAACATGGAGGAGGAGTATCTTGCTAGAGGAGCTAAGGTTTGTTCCAAGTTACAGTGGATTCTTGAGGGGTATGACAGATCCAATTTCTTCTTTTAATTCTTAAAGAAGAAACTGGTAGCTAATAGAGTGCTTGTCCTTTGCAAATATGATGATTTTATTTAGAGGTATATCCTTAAGATTTGAGGTTTTCTTGGTGATCATTTCCATAATATTTTTCTCCTTATAGATTGATAGTGGTGGGTACACTTCATAGACGTATTTCTTAAGTGTTGAATGTGGTCTTCATATGTCTTGGATAAGACAGTCATATCATCCAGATATATGACAATGAATCTATATTTCTCTCCCATGTAGGCTATATCCATTTCTTACTGGAACATAGCTCATGCATTTATCAGACTAAACAACTTTTTATCATACATGAAATTTCCCCATGGGGTTGTGAAGGTTGTATTTTCCCTATCATCATAATGCATTGCTACCTGATTATATCCTCAGAAACTGTCCATCATGGAAATTCTATTTTCCCCCAACACTTTCTAAAGTTTATGATCCATCTTGGGAAAAGGATAATTTTTTTTTAGTGAGCATTTGTTTAGGTTTCTAAAGTCCACACAAAGACTTATCTCTCCACTCTTCTTCTTAAATGAGACCATATTTTATACCCATTCAAAATATCTAAGGGGAATTATGATTTGAGTATCAATTAGCTTCCTCACCTCCTTCCCAGATTTTGGTAGAAAAAGGGGGTTAACTTACCTTAGCTTCTACTTGAAAGGATTAGTACCATGATTGAGAGATATCCTATGATGCATGATGTTCATATAGTATATCTCCATGTCTTCATACTTCCAAGAAAAGATATCCATATATTCTTTGAACAATTGCAAGTATTTTTCCTTGTGCTTGGGGGAGATTTCTTTGGACAACTTTATAAATTTTGGATGTTGTTGTGTCCCAATGTTTCATTCTTCAACATTTTCATCATTGGGTAAGACTGCAATATTTATGGGCACATTATTCCTATCAAAATGTTTCTCCAGGGGCACTAGTCCTTTAGGAATAAAGTTATTTTTCAGTTGGAGGACCGTATGCCAAACCTTGTACTCACTAAATTTGGAAGTAATTTGTATCTATGTTTCGGTCATAGTTTCCCCATTTTCTTCATCATCTGACTCTACATGTGTGTTGGAAAATTTATCCGTGACCTCCATGAATATTTTGATTTGTCGGTCATCTTAAAACACTTGATGGTATTTTATATTATCGGGGATGGAAGGAAGATATCTCATCTCAATGTGATATATCATCTGAGGGATAGTAGGGGTTTTAGAGGTTCTATTTTCTATTGTTAAGAAATGAGATTTTTTATTAAATTATCTTGAAATAGAATCTATATTAAAAGATTTATAAAAATTGTCAATTAAATCCCATACTTGATTCCCGTAAGCCCTCATCCTGGGATGCCTTGTCTAATAGAAGAATTTTATTTATTTAACCACAAGTTCTGAGTCTCCAAAGGCTATCAACTTGGTGATATGAGTCTTCCTTGTTGCCTTTGAACCAAGAATGAGGGCTTCATACTCATCTACATTGTTAGTATCCTCAAACTGCAATTTGTAGGAAAAAAAAAATTCTTCTTTTTTGGGTAGGATGAATACTATTATAGATCCCACTCCTTCCTTTGAATATGCTCCATCGAAATACATCTTCCATATACCATGGAATTGTTGTTAAGGGCTCACAATATGGCTTACAAGAGTCAAGACTTTTTTTTATTCTTCATTTAATGTGAGGATGCAACAACCTAGGTCTTCATGAGAAACATATATGGGGTGATTTACAAATTATTTTTGTTCACTCACCACATAAGAAAATTTGTTTTCTCTATATAATCTTCTATTTTTTCCTCCAAAGACTAGAACAATAGTATAGGTGATATCCATATGCATCGTACCTCCCAACTTTCTTGCCTGAGTTCTGGGTAGCAACATCCCATAGTTTTTTTATACATCAACTACCACCACATCCATCATGATACTCTTAACAAGTAGTTGAGCCAGGGTAACCACCATGTATTCAATCATCACATCACATTTCACCTTCCTGGCATCAAATGAGTAGAGGTCATTGTAAGGCCTGGTTATTTATAACCCTAACTTCTCCATTAGTATCGTTGGCATAAGATTTTGAGATGATCCAAATTCAAGCATACAATTGTGTAGGATTTTTTCATGGATTTTTAAGGTCACATAGAAAGGTGCAACTGACTCTTATTTATCATCTATGTGAGGAAAGAAATATATAGTAGGTGACTCATCTTGTAAATTTACAATGTTAGGAGGAATTACTAGGCTCTACTTGTGTATGAATTTTTCAATACTCTTGTGGTATTATGGATTTTTTATCCAGTTCATGGAATGGGACTGAGGTCTTCATTTTTGAGAGATCTTTCTCAATATTGAATGGTGCAAATGATTCCTTAAGTTCCTTTACCTCTTTCTCTATCTTTGATGTTTCACCAACTTATTTAGTCTTGATAATATTTTTTAATTCTTTGACTTTATCCATAGAAAGACTTGGGTTAAGCTTCTTAGGTTGTGGCTGATTGTCCTAGTTAAAATATGTCTTCCTAGGTTTCAGATCATACTTCATATGCATCTTATCATGTAGTGAATCAACACACATCATGTACTGAGCATAGATTAGTACTTCTTCATTAGATCCACTTTTGGGTATTTTCTTCTTGATGTTGAGGAAGTATTCATAATCATCCTGAGTGAGGTGCATGTTATTATTTACCTCCTACAATAGACGTAGATGTTCTAGTTTATCAACATATCCTTCATCTGTTTCTTCCTCCACCAATTTATTCTAATCATTAGTTTCTATAAGAGGTTGAATGGTTTTCTCTCCATTTCTTCTTTCTCTCCTAATGAGATGAGCATTAAAAGGCTTCCTAAACTTATTATGGTTCCTCACCCCTCCTTCTTTAGGGACATTGTTATCATAAATATTATCCATCTCAAATCTAGACATTTTATTTGTCATATTTCTTATCAGTCTAGACATTTCATCCATTCGAGCTTCATGAGCATTTCTAGCTGGATCTCAAGAATCACAGTCTTCTTTAATTTTCTTCTTATCTACTTGATCACATTTTTTCTTCATGTTTCCTCATGAAATCATGCTTCCCTCAATATCTATTGCATCATCCTATATTATCAACAAACTAGGGGCTCTTCTTTCTCTTAATTCCATGGCGAAATCTGCATGAAAATCCCTAACATATGTGACTTTGGCTTCTTGCGGAAAATAATTTATTTCTCTTGGAATATTGTTGGAAAGATTATTAAACATTCTGTTAAAATCAACAATGGACTCATTTTTCTTCTTCTTTAGGGATCCAAACTCAGTCAGGTTATATAGGTTTTCCCTATTCTCCCCCCATTGCTTCATAAATGCATATTCAAGAGCCTACCAACTTTCAATAGAGGATGTGGTCTGTTCTCTAAACCATTTACGAACATCTCCCTCTATGTTTTGGAAAAAAAACGTCATGAAGAAATTTTCATGCTCCAAGAATAGGTTATCAGTGAAATCGTGAAAGGATAGGCGTTCTTGAGTAGACATGGTCAGTTAACCATTGTACTTGGGTAAGAAATTCAAGTAATTTTCAGGTAGGTCATGGACATGACCAAGAATATTTAAAGGGACAAATTTGGCTATGACCTAAGGATTTACAGATTGCGGGGGAGGTTTATTCCCCTGAGCTCTTCCTCCTCCTAATTAGCCATGATATTATACAAAATAATGTTACAGGCTTCAAGAGATAGAGGGTTTATAGGGTTTTTGAGAAATGGATTGAAGGAAGAAATTACTTCCTTACATAATCCTAAAGGTGAATTTTGTAGATATATTAAGGGTTTAAGAGGAATCTTGGTAGAAAAAATGGAATCAATGGGTATATTGAATAGCTCTAAAGACTCACTACCTACATGAACAACATAATGATAAGTTTACAAATTAGGGTTACCTCGAGACAGAGATATTTGACATTCTTTGAGATTTCTCCAAGTCAGTAGCTTCTTGGGGTCTGAGTATACTGGAGTATTCTTAGTATATGGGTTAATTCTAGTATATATTCTATTAGATGATGGATATTTTTTCTATGGACTCACCATGTGAAATAACTAACAACCAGGTCTCTGAAACTCATTCACCTTCGAGTATCATATCTACAATTTTGTATCCCTAGGGAAAGATATATTCAAATTCCATTCCCTCCAAATGACACCATTTTGATAGTTATCCCTCAAGTTTTTATATGATGTAAATGGAAATATGTCGAGGAATACCAAGAGAGAATACCCAAAGAAAGTCTAAAGATCATATTGATCAACAACAAAAATTGTGAAAAAAAATTGGTAAGTTTTTCTCTCTCTTTGTAGAGCCTAACTATCATTTTTTTTTAGGACTCAAAAATAAATAAATGTTTTCTAAAATATCCTAATGAAATGAATCAATTTAGTCTATAATTTCGTTCAATATTTTCTTACACCAAGAATAAACAACAACAACATATTAATGATAACAACATAATGACAACAAAAACAACATCATAATAACAAAATAGCAGCATATTAATGATAACAACATAACAACAAAAACAACAACAACATCATAGAATCATATTAATGATAAACACATAATAACAACAACATAAGTATGAAAGACCAACTGGTAAAATACATACCTCCACAAACATATTTGGTTGATTCAGCCCCTCGTTCACTTATTGTTGTGCCTGCCCAAACTACCCAACTGAATATTGACCCCCCAACCAACTAGAAAAAACCTCTTCGACTCTGTAACTACAGGAATCCTTTCATTTTCCTGGCCCCCGAACCCAAAGTTCCCAAAAATAACAATTCCCTAGGAGAGTTCCCCAAAAAAATAATTGTTCTCCCAATTTTCTCCCCTTCTCTATCTTTCATCATTTATCAAAACCAAAACCAGCTCCCCTTCAAAGTCCTCCCCTTCTTTCTTATCTTCCTCTCAAAACCCCCCTCATTAATTCCCCAACAACCTTATGCCCACATTAATTCCCCCACAACCTTATCCCTCCAATTAATTACTTCACCCACCTTTTAATAATAAAATAATGAAAGGCTCGTTTAATATATTTTAATAATTAAATAAATTTAAATTAAAAACTATGATAAAAATTAATCAACTTGGGTTGCTACATACACCCACCCTTCAAGAAACTGTCCCGAAGTTAGAGAAGTTTACTATACAAGGGTAACAAAACATGATTCATACGTCCACATCAAATAAACAACATCATCAAATTAAAACACTTATACATAATAGTGTACATGTGCAAGGCATGCATGTGTAGCTAGCACATACAATACTTACACATTCACTAATGACAATAATTATCACTCCTAAATTAATTCTTGCATGCATCCAATCCAATCAACAAGACCATTCATTTCATAAAAGATAGTGGATCAATCAAATGTTTGTGAAATCCCTCAATTATAATAATTTAGCACAAGCAACATTCACTTAGATAATTGTAGTTAAAGTTAAGAAAATATAAACATACATATATACATATATAGATATTTTTAAAACGATGAAATCAAGAAATTCTACCATAAGGCAAAATACCCACACACTCTCAACTACTTCTAGTCATCCTTCCTCCCTAACCTACTTATAACTTCCATCCCTATCCTTCCTCCAGTGGACTATATTGGAGCATCAACTATATTGACCTAACTCCAGATAGAACCCATAAGTGAAAGTTTCAACTCTCTCGACCAAGCTTCCCCAACATGTAACTGACAATCATCATCACACGTCTAGAGGAGCGTGAGCTAACATCGTCCTTCGATGACTCCAGGTTTCATAGGATACATGGTGGTAAATTCCTCCACCCCTCCTAATAGAACTAGGGTCAACACCCTACCATGGACCATACAGTGGCACTGTGTTGCTGGGAATTTTGTCATCGTATATTCAACTTTAGGCAGTCTCACCACCTAAAAACCTACGCTTGTCCACATATCATAGCAATGCATTTTAACCAACTTAATTTCACATACAAGATTCATACCATATTATTTCTCGGTCAATGTTCATGAAATCAACCTTTATCATCATTATCCTTTGATTGTTTCATAGTCTCTTGACCTGCATATTAGTCTATAAAAAAAATCATACATATCCATGAATTATCATCATGTAAATGCATTTAATCATAATCTCAATCCGGTATCCATGTACCAAGAACTTTAACTGTCAAAATTTTCAAGTTATAAATAGATTGCATAATATCCATCATAACTCAAATATCATTAAACATTCATAGAATTGACATTCACATATGTTCATATGTCTTAAAATTTCAAGTGTATCATTAATAGTTTCACAATGAATAGAAAATAAAGATGATTAGGCCTTAAGTAATTCTAGTTGTATAAGTCAAAAGGTGGCATTACATACACCCAACCTTTGAGAAAACATATTTCCGAGGTGGTAAAAAAAGTGAGGGATGATCTCGTCGTAAGGTCTCAGTATCCTCCCAAGTAGCAGATCTTGGGCTATACTTGTCCCACTGGACCTTAAATTGGTCTACTAGAGGATTCCTGAGTTGTGGACCCTACAATCCAATATTCATAATGGTTTCACCACAAGGGTTCTTGCGTCTGATACCTGCAATTCCTTCCAATTTAGTTTATGAGATTCTTCAAAAACATAATAACGTAGAACAGATACATGAAAAACATTATGATTTTTATGCAAGTGGGGTGGAAGTACGAGACAATAGGCAATGGGTCTAACTCTCTCTTGGATTTTGAATGGTCCTATAAATCAAGGCCACAACTTTTTCCCCTTCCTGAACCGAATGGTACTCTTATTAGGCCTGATATGAATGAAAACGTGATCTCCCACTTTATAACTTTGGTCAGTCCTATGTGCATCAACATAAATTTTATGTCTATATTGTGCTTCCTTTAGTCGTTGTCTAATCTAAATCACATGTTCCTCCATCTCTTGAATCAATTCTGGCCCAACTATCACTCGATCATCTAACCTTTCCCAACTCAACAGTGTTCTGCATGGCCTTCCGTACAGAACTTCATATGATGGCATTCCAATGGAGCTATGCAATTTTTATTGTTGGAAAACTCTTACAAAGGTAGGTGCTTCTATGAATGGGTTTGATTATCCATAACATACATCCTAAGAATGTCTTACATAACCTGATTTACTCTCTCAGTTTTCCCATTTGTTTCGGGATGATATGTTGTGCTTAAGTTGAATTGAGTTCCCAACACTGACTGCAAACTTGTCCAAAACCTATAAGTGAATCGAGAGTCCCTATCTGAAATGATCTTCTTGGGTAAACCATCCAAACATATGACCTCACTTATAAACACGTGTGTCACATCAGTGACATCATAAGTGTCTCTAACCATAATAAAATGAGCACTCTTGGTCAACTTATCAACTATCACAAGAATGGCATTCTGTCTATGCGATGTGAGTGGCAATCCCACAAAAAAATCCATAGAAATGACTTCCCACTCGAACATAGGAACATCATGTGGTTGTAGGAGACCTGTTGGGTGGTGGTGTTCAACCTTCACTTGTTGACACTCTAGGCACTTGGCGACGAAATGGAATACATTATGCTTCATGCCTACCCAGAAGAAAAGCTTCTTCATGTCCGCGTACATTTTCTTCACACCCCAATGTGGACAATAAATTTCTCTATGGGATTCCTTGAGTATGATGGTTCAAATATCCAGACCTTCGTGGATGTACATCCTTTTGTGATATCTTAAAAAACAATCTACTTCTAGGCTATATCCTTCATACTTTTGATCTACTTGCCTCAAACTCTGGAGGGTTGAAGTAACCTTTAAATACCAACTATCTCCAAGAAGTTTACCCAACAAACACTCCCTCGAATTAACTTTTAAGGGTACCAAAGAGAAGACACGTGGTCTCCTTCTTAAGGCATTCGTGACCACATTCTCCTTTCTCTTGATGTACGAAAATCCAAAATCATACTCACTCATAAACTCCCTCGAATGCCTCTTCCTGGAATTAAGATCCCTTTGAGTGAAAAGATGCTTTAATATTTCATGGTCTGTTTTGAGCTCAATGTTTTTCCCCACTAGATAGTGCCTCCACAGTTTCAGAGCTAGAATTATAGCTGCCAACTCTAAATCATGAGTAGCATAAAGCTCCTCATGTTGCTTCAACTTTCTTGACGCATATGCTATCACTCCTCCATCCTTCATTAGAACTACCCCAATCCTTGCTTCAAGGCATCCATGTAGACTGTGAAGTCTTTTTCCATATCTGGCACTCATATAATTGGTGCACTAGTTAGTAACCTCTTAAGCTCAATGAATGCAATATCACATTCTTCTGTCCATTCATACCTAACTCCCTTGCACTTCAAAGTGGTGATGGGTTTTTTTTATTTTAGAGAACCCTTCCACAAACCTTCAATAATAACCAGCTATCCCCATGAATCTTCTCACCTCATTAACATTTTTCGGCACTAGCCATTCCATAATGGATTTTACCTTTTCTAGATCCAGAGAGATTCCTTCACCGGAAATGATATGACCTAAATAGTGAATTTATTTCTGGAAGAAAGAACACTTCGACAACTTTCCATACAATTTGTTCTCTCTAAGGCATGACAACACCACTGGCAAGTGTTCCTCGTGTTCTCTTTCATTCTTGGAATAGATGAGGATATCATCTAGAAAGACATGTACAAAGTAGTCTAAGTACTTTCATAATACACCATTCATGAGGCTCATGAATATTGTTGGTGCATTGGTCAAACCAAAAGGTACTACAATGAACTCACAGTTCCCAAACCGAGTTCGAAAGGAAGTTTTAGGAATATCACCTTCCTTAATCCTTAACTGGTGATACCCTGATCACAAATCAATTTTTGAGAACACTGTTGCTCCTTTCATCTGATCAAAGAGATAATCTATATGTGGCATTAGGTACCTATTTTTCACTATAGCACAATTCAATTCCATGTGATCTATACACAGTCATAAGGAACCATCCTTCTTCTTGACAAAAATTATTGGTGCACCCCAAGGTGAGACACTAGGCATTATTAGTCCTAAGTCAAATAGTTCCTTCAAATGTATATGCAACTCACAAAGCTATGGTTTCGTCATCCTATACAGAGTTTTGGAAATTGGCTCTGCACCAGGTTTTAGCTCAATGGTAAAATCAAGGTCCCTCTCAGGAGGTAACCCTGGTAACTCTTCTGGAAAAACATCATTAAACTCCAACAATATTGGATATTTATCCAAGGAGGGTCATTTCCCTTCATTGAATGCTTCCACTACATACAATTGAAAACCTTGCCTCATACAACGTTTAACCTTCATGGTCGAGATAAATCATAGAGAAACTTTCCTCCGTCCACTGTGGATCTTCACTAACCTTCCTTCATACTCAACATAAATCACCCCATTTGCGAAATAATCTACCATATCTCGATGGGATTCTAACTAGTCGATTCTAATGATTAGGTAATACATCCCAAGAGTAGTGACATACACCTTCAACCTAGTAGTACACACTCCCTGGTCTACTAGACAATTATCAACACTAGGTCCTACCGCTTGTTTTCCCTCGAAGCCATCTCGATTTGTTTAAACTCGTAGTGATCATAGGATGCCAACCCACACTTTTCTAATGTACCAGGTGAAATGAAACTATCTATAGCACCAGAATCACATAAAATTTTAAAATTGACATGATTTACAATACATGATAACTCCACTATAGTGGATTGATGTTTTTCTTGGTGGTTATTGACCACTACATAAATATGGAGGCTACTACTCGCTCTTTCCATTAGAGCCTTTCCTTCTCTATGCACAAATCTTGATTGTGAGTCTGGGAAGTCACGCTGGTAATGGGGTCCTCCACACCCAAAAAAAGTAACACGAGATGGAACCTGTGCACTTCCCTGTAATGGTCTATGAAATGAGTTCCTTCCCCTAGAACCCCTATCCCTACTTGTTCCTCCCTAAGAAGGTCATGGACCTGCCTACATCATTGGTGATGAGTGGGATGTTTCACTCACTGCCATTGAAATACCTATTGTAATTTCTCTAGGAGTGACTCTATTTCCATAAGGAGGTGGCCTAGAGATTCATCCTCTGGATAAGGTCCTAGGGTCCTTCCCCTCGAATTGAGGATGTTATGGAATGGTTGTTCTCATACTTTTGTTTAAGCTCATATGTTCCTCCATGTAATGAGAATTTTCAACTGCTTCAGTAATTGATGATGGTTTCCACATCTGTACCATGGCGCATATCTTAGGGTTTAACCCATACAAAAAATGTTCTCTTGTCTCTAATCAATATCCATGTATGAGGAAAATTTACTAACTCCATGAACCTAATCTAATACTCTTCCATAGTTCGGTTTCCCTTAACTAGAGCATGAAATGCTCCTACGTGTTGTTCCTCGTAGTACGCAAGAAAATATTTCCTTGGGAACCTTTCTTTAAAAATCTACCATGAGATGGTGTCTAGGGTAAGGTGCAACTGCCTCTCCAGGTTACCCCACCAGTCGAAGGCACAGTCCCTCAACTGAAAGATCATTATTTTCACCTTTGATTTGGAAGCATATTCTCTTAAGGGGAAACATCGTGTCATTCATTCCAACCATGCCTCCACACGTTCACTTGCATGACCCCCAACAAACTCTAGGAGTTTGATATTATGTAGTTCTTTTATTATTTCCTATAGTGGAGGCCCTCCCTCTGAGTCCCTCGTTGCTTCAGGGTTACCCACTCCAAATGGTGGGGGTTTCACTTCGACATTAGTTGACTGGCGTCCCTTTAATGTCTCATTAATAGCCTCTATAGAATGGAAAATGAGAGCTAATTCAGGTGATGGTGGTGGGAGTGTCGATGTTGGTGGTCCTTACGAAGATGCCCCTCGACCTCGATTTCCCTAAGTCATAACCATCTTGAATAACTGAATCTATGTCAAACCAAATGCTTATCAGGGAAGAGTTTAAGGCATTCCACATTCACTCAACTTGTACTTGCAAACATAGGGTTAGGAATAATTTTATTTATTTTTACTTGTCTATAAACATACATTACTCTCTTCAAGGTAAGTGGCTAAAGGTCGGGGTCAAAATCCTCTAAGCTTGGTAACTTGTTTGCATAAGTTGTTAAGTCCTTTTCCTTTCCATCTATGCTAGCACTGCGAGGTACCTTCCAATTACTGTTACTTACCTCCTTAAGTCCTTAGAAACTTAGAAACTAAGTAGAGTGTTTTAAACACAATGTAAATTAATAAACCCCCAAACAACCCCATTTGATTGACGCATTGTGCACATAATTCTGTATCATGGGCTCTTCCCTTAGTGTTCAATGCTTGGGATTGACACTTGGGCTTGGAATCATAAGGAATGACTAGGGTGTTTGGTAGTATGTAATGTCAATAGCTTGGAGTAGTGGGATCGATAACCAAACCCATAATTTAACATTTGGTGAACTCGATGACCAAAATCAGAAGCATAGGTTAAGTGACTTGTGACCAAAATTGAGGCAAGTGGCATTCGGCTAACTAACTTGTGACATTATCCCCATAATATCAGACCCATCTATATGTACATTTTCATCTTTGTAATTCATTACCCATGCTAACACTTCATCTCTTACAATGCAATTACACCACATTAGCCTTACTGAGTCACACTACATGTGTAAATTAATCTCTATCCAAGAAGTAAAGAAAATGGTCGAGGTCATGAGTAAAACAAATCTCGGACAAAAAAAAAATGAGAGAGTTTTCGTATGTCCTTCCATTAGTGTAGACATTAGCTCCATTTCTATAGTAATGTCACTTAAGACAAACTTTGTAATATACTTGTCTTGGCACTTGATCACAATAGGACTTGGGGATTGGGTTCTATTATATATATATGACTTTAGATTATTTTAAGTAATATAAGTTTATTTGTTTTTTAATAAAATTTTAATAATTTTAAATGACCTTATTTAATTATTAAAATATATTATAAGAGAGAAAAAATATATATTAAAAATATGACGCATAATGCATTATGACCTGTGGGCTCCCTCGGAGACTTCGCACTTGCTTTTATATGTTGGGATTTGGTGCTTGAATCGAAATTGAATCGAAATTTGTGTTGAGCGCTTGATGGCTTGGGGCTCAACTTGGAGATTGGGTATTTGTGACTATTAATTTTATATTTATATTATAAAAGGAAAAAATATTCTGAATAAGTTTGGGCAAGGCCCACATGCCCCCCTCTCATTCTCAAACCCTACCCTGTCCCTTCTTACTGACACAACATGCAATACTCTACTCGATCGCTTCTTCCTCTGCAATATCCATGGCCATCAGGCTCCTCGTGGGTTGTCTTATGGGTGCTCTTTGAAATTATGTTGGAAAGATAAACATCTTGTGTATGGGCATTTCCTTGGCGTTGATATTTTGGTAACTGCCTCAGTTGGGTTGTTGCAGATCACACAGAGTCCGACAGTTAAAACGCTATACCAGAAGTTTGACTCGAACCTTATACAAAAGGGGACCAAAGCAAATCAAGATGGGTATTACACTGAAAAATGAAGAGAGTTCAAGTTCATTTATCTTTGCATCCTCTCCTGTAAATAATTCATGTTTTCATGCAAATTCTAATGCCAATGGAAATAGTAATAGCAGCAAGGGAGTATAGTCTTCTCATTCTTCCTTTGGAGCACCTAGTCACATATTTCTATATGGATACTCAAGGCCTGATGCTCCTAGAAATACACATAACCTTTCGGGGTTTCATAACAAGTGAGCCTGGATTCTTGGCAGTTGCCTGTATTCGTTCAGTTAATCTGAAATGGGAATATGATTCTCTTGGAAATGGGGTCTCGATATGACCACCGCGAGAGAAAGTTGAAACCCACTGGAAAAGAGTCAGGATCGACCCCATCTGATAAATTTAGGGTTGAGCATAGATTATGTAGTGGATTGTGGATAACCTCCTCCCATTTTCCAACCTTCCAAAAACTAGCTGCTATGACAACCATGGTATGGGTTCCAGTCCATTGGTGGGTCTTTGCAGAGTTGATTGGTCAATCTATATACTAGAATATCCAAATTTCCAGAGTTACATCATGCTTGTAGATGTGATCCCATGGCAGCAATAACACAATGGTGTGGAGAAAAACCTGTCCGATAGAAAAAGGATAACCTAGGTCTGATAGGGCTCTTTTATCCATGGTTATTTCCTCCAAGCAGAGTGTCTATTGGGGAATTGGACTACTACTCAATGTAAGGAAAAAAAAATTCATAAAATTTTAATCTGGAAAATCTCAAAGCTAAAAGGTAACTGAAGCAACCCAAATTGGATTGCAGATGAAGAGGTTGCAGACCATGTTGGCACAAGGAAAAAATCTCAGTGATGTGGGTGGTCAAGCCTAGGTTTCATTTTTTAAACCTGTCTCTGATACCATATGTAGAACCTAACTATATTTTTTTTCATGACTTAAAAGTAAATAAATGTTTTCTAAAATATGCTACTGAAATGACTGAATTTAGTCTATAATTTCTTTCAATATTTTCTTATATCAGGAATAAACAACAACAACATATTAATGATAACAACATAATGACAACAACAACAACATCATAATAACAACATAACATCATATCAATGATAGCAACATAATAACAACAAAAATAACATCGTAATAACAATAGCATAGAAGGATATTAATGATAAGTACATAATAAAAACAACATAAAGATGACATACTAACTAGCAAAATACATACCTCCACCTGTAGATTTGGTTGATTCATCCCCTGGTTCACTTATTCATGTTCCTGACGAAACTGCCCAACTGAATATTAACCTCCCAGCCAACTAGGAACAACCTCTCTAGCTCCCTCGCTCCAGGAATCCTTGCGGTTTTCTAGCTCCCGATCCCAAAGTTCCTAGCAACAACAGTGCCCTGTGAGAGTTCCCCCAAAAAACAATTGTTCTCCCGATTTTCTCTCCTTCTCTATCTTTCAGTATTTCTCAAAACCAAAATCAGCTCTCCTTCCAAGTCCTCCCCTTATTTCTTATCCTCCTCTCAAAATCCCCCTCATTAGTTCGCCAACAACCTTATCCCCCCATTAATTCCCCAACAGCCTTATCCCCCCCATTAATTACTTCACCCACCTTTTAATAATAAAATAATAAAATGATCATTTAATATATTTTAATAATGAATTAAATTTAAATTAAAAAATGTGATAAAAATTAATCAATTTGGGTTGTTAGACTCTTACAAAATTCCCGGCCCGCAAACAATGCCAAAACCAATACCAATACATTCAACACAAAGAGGCACGTGCCCACGGGTTCTTTAGACAATTTGATTTAATTTTGAGAACAAGAGAATTTAGAAGAAATACAAAATATACATGTGAGGCATCTTTAAGGTGAATCTCACACCCTATAGACAAAATAACTTGTTGAGAAATTAAAAATTCAATAGTTCTAATAACTATAACAAATAATTAAACCATGCATCATATAGTAAACATTTTCATATACACAAATCCATGGAGGTACCCTATGCACATCATTAAAAACATGAGAAAATGACATGAAGTGCTCATACATTAATAGGAAATCACTTGAGTATCATAAGCTAAGCAACATGCAGTAGCACTGTACATGTCATAAAAAAAAAATCTTGAGATTTTATTAATGGGGATCTGATACAAGAAGCCATGAAATGAGAGGGATGGATTTTACAAGATCACATACACAAAAAAGAAGCATAGATTAAAGCATAATCCAGGGGATGAATCTATTATAGCCTATAGCCTTGAAAATTGGTCTGTGGATGAGGGGATATTTGATCAAACAACTTGGTTATAAGATACTCTTGATTTACCCGAAGTGTCGACCAAAAAAATGAGCTCCTTCTACTTATTTATAATTGCTCTTGCTTAATAGAAAACTGGTTGCTTGGACCAATACTGCTAATTCAAAATTGATTCCATATTGTCAAATATTGATACTTCATCTAGTTTTCTAACCGTTCCCATCTTTCCAACTTATTTTACCATATGTTACTAGTAAGAAACCAATTTATACCATCATACGAGCCTTTTTTATACTCTCGTTGGGTGTGTTCTCCTCGTCCAATTAAGACTTGGTTTTAGTCCTTCTAGGTGGCTCAATTGATTCTAATCATTGCATCATGAGCCTTTTACCAGAGTTGCTAAGATGATATGCTAAATATTTCCTTCTATATGATAGCGCTCAATAACATTAGGTACAATGGACCAACTCATTGTATCCTCTTCTTCAAGCTTCTCCATTGCACCGAAGGGATTGGCCAATTCTCTTTATGATGGACTCCCAAATGCCCCTTTTCCTTCAAGATCACGATGATGATACCAGAGAAGAACATTATTTTCATAATGAAACAATTAAAAAACCATCCCAACATCTGTAGCCAAGATGGTTCATAATACACTCCTGAGTAGAGAGTTAACACAGGTGGGTTATCATTTGAAGCATGTAGCATTTGAGTAACTTACCTTTAGAACCTATATCACTTTCAGATTGTTGGATTGTGATCTCTTCTAATTTATCTTATAATAACCCAACACATGTTTGAGGAGGTAAGTAATGAGAGGAAACAATTTTATATGCTTGATAGGATTTATAAAAATCTCAAGCTCGCGTGAATGCACATGTCGAGATGATGATTACTAGACTGTGTCAGGATATAGGCATGGGTATGATGATAGGTGAAGGATGTAAAACATGATGGTAGATATCTTGTTACATATCATATATTTTCCAAATGATTTGGTAGGATTTCAGTGAATCCTCCCTTTCTCCTAAAACATTCTCCCTCGTGCCCATATTTGAATACATGTGTCATTTTTCCTATGGTTCAGAGCGCTTTGAAATTTGGAAAATGCCTGAAATTTGGGTAACTTCATGCTGGTGTCAGCATGGATCCATGGAAACATGGTAGCTCAATATTGGTCCATGTAGTCGTTGAATTGTCCTCTGGGCTCGACATATGTATGGTTGAGTTTAATATGATCACGAAAAACTATGGTGGGCCTTCTCCTCATAGGTGGTGATCTATGATAGGATAAAAAATATGCATCGTTGACTTGTCAGGTCTCTCTTACCTTCCTTGGTGTCTAGGTGGAATATTATGCTGGCTCTAGGTGGCATTAAGAAAATGGTTGGGTATGCAATGAGTTGCCGGATCTGTGACCGAGAAAGGCAAGAATACCATGGTCACAACCCTAGGGGAGTGGATTGGTTTTCTATTTCTTACCATGCTACACCATTTATTCTTTAACATGTATCTCTTTAAAATGGTTGTCACGTCCCAATGTTGCATTAACTCTTAGATGCCTTTCTGATGCAGCATGCACCGTCAACCATTGATCAGGTTGTCTTGTAGTCGTTGGATGATCAGGCCCGCACCTTTTTCCGTGATCCCTCTTTAAGCCTCGATTATATGATATATCTCTATTGGATCAAGGGATTAAAATTATTTTGTACGAGATAAGTGCCTTTTGTGCTCATGATAAGTGCATGGATGTTGAAACTAAGTCCTGGTCACTTAGGAATTTATTTTTAACTGTACATTTCTTGGCCCCCAGCCATATGCATTTCTTCTTTGATGTGTGAGATATGTAAGCTCTCCCATGAACTATTTCTCTTGAATTTTGACCCCTTAATCTCGATCATGGTGCATGCTAATGACTGGATGAAATCTACTACTACCAAGACATCTGAAGTATGCTAATATTGCACAATTACAAGGCCAAATATCTACGTTAACCAAGAAAATACAAGATTTGATCCTTGCGAATGTAGCTCAAGCATAAGTTTGGTGTATTGTTTGTTACATGGAAGGTCATGTGGATAATGGAGGTCTGATATTAAAGGGTATAAGGAATTCTAATATATTTCATATGCTAGTTGAGCTAGCGGGAGGAGTTATGCAAGTTGTTGTTACAAAACCATTTCATGGGCCTGTTCGATACCATGCCTTTACAAATAATCAAGGAGGTAAGAATACCAAGTATTGCGATATATGAAGGAGTCATGGGAATTATCCGAGGCATTGTCCAATTTTATAGAAGTACACCCCTCCGTCGAATACCATGTATTGTGAATTTTGTTGTTCTCCTTCAAATAACACTATTCAGTGTGAAGCACTAAATTCCCTTGTGGATAAATTAGATCCATATGCATTTAAGGTAAATGAAGGACCTCAATGACCTCGAATAGGTCGCAAAGGTGGAGGAGGATACCAAGGAGGATGAACTGGAAAAAGAGGACCAATTTGTTGCTATAATTATGATGAGAAGGGACACTTGGTGAGATATTGTCCACTTCCAAAAAGATCTTGGTGTGCACATTTCCACAATAATACCCATGATACAAAATATTCTCCATAACTTAATTCAAAATGGGAAGATCGGGACAGGTAGAGAGGTGCCAATTTGATAAATTATGAAGCTATAGATATGGCTAACAGAGAGGTTCCTACTATCAATATCGTCGCTAGAGGAGGTGTGAAGACCGGCACAGATGTAGAAATTCCACATCAACCAAATATCTAAAAGTCCATCCCAGAAACTACTAAGTATGAACCTATCTAGAAAAATGAATTATTTAAAAGATTAGTTGAGATGTTTAAGTAGATCCAAGTTCTTTCAATGCTTGAATTTGTGGAACTAAGATCTATGTTCAATCCCCAATAGCCAAATGTTGCTAGAGATCCACCTATTCATATGAAGCCCTAAGGAAATGCGTAGAGATTTGTTGATCTATGGTTGCAACTATTTTATGAGATATTAGATGATGAAAAACTCACTAGGAAGTTATAGAATACAATCAAGTTGGCTTTGGGTGTTGTAGAAAACCCAGAGGGTATTATCGTTGCCAATCTTCCAGAAAAGAGTGCAGGTAGAATCCAAAGAAGGAAAAGAAGATATGGAAAGGAGTTCAGGTTGAATTGTCACACTGATGACTGTGAGATCAAGCACGTTATGTTAGATTTGGGATCCAATGTCAACAAATTTCCAAAGAATAGCTAGGAAGCAATAGGGAAGCCCACAATTGTATAATCTCTTATTTAGTTTGTAGATGGAAAAACAATACTTGATTTATCCTCTAAGGATAGTGTCAAAATAGTGGTTGATTTTGAGTTAATTGAGATCATGGGGGAAAAGGATCCTTATCCATATTTGTTAGGAATCGATTGTTCCTATGAAAACTATGATGTAATCAATCTTAAGAAGGAGACTATGACCTTCAAATTTGATGTAACAAATGTTACTCAACCATTGGATCCTTATCAAGGTCCAACATACACCAATCGATTCGATGACAACGTGGAAGAAAAATTCATTGATTAGTTGTATGCTCTTACTGCAGAGAATTGAGAACATTACATTAATCCCACTGCAAAAGGATTTGTAAGTTGATGAAGCATTCATTCAATAGAAAAATACTTGGTTGACTCTTTTGACAGTTGGAGATAAGGTAGGTTTGAGAAATTTTCAAGTCATTTCACAAATGTCCAAGTATTAAGGTGGATTGGAGTGGAGATCAAGGAGTGTCCAACATATCATGGTACCTCAAATTTACAAATCTTTCGCATTGCCATGTAGGGTAGGGTTGTGACAGATTGTAGAATCTTGGCACTTGACCTATCCCCGAAGTCTTCTCCAACCAAGTGGTGGGATACTCAACAAGAAACTGTATCCTCTTGGGACAAAGTCAATCTTACTATACAACATTGATTTCTTTTACTAACGTAGATACCATAGCTAGGACAATGTCGAAAGCAGAAGAGTCACCTGCTATCCTTGGAAATATATGATGGTTAGTATAACCTAGTTGCCCACATTGAACATTGTCTATAACTGTGGAAATTTGTGCAACTCCTCTCCTATTTGTGGACACATCGATTATTTTAGTCTTTCGGAATAATTGCCAAGGCCTGGTATGTACAGGACGAGTCAAGAAGACAAGCAGTATGTTGGAAGACACTTTGGAACTAATGATTCCATGATTTCATGTTCTCTTGTAATAGTCCCAAAATAAGAACTGTGCTCCAACAAATCAAGAATATGTTGTTTAGTAATGAATTTAAACCTAAATATCCACTTACAAACTTTTCTAAACATGAACACTTCCTTTAATATATCTTGTATCCATCCCCTATGAGAGTACCTATGGTTTGTAGTAAAGTTGATAAGGATGCAAAAGATCCTTATCAACTTATCATGCATAAGTTATCATGTTATAAGAGTGAGGTGTTTGGACTAATAAGTTTTAACAGTTAGTCACATATTTATATGTGTTAGGGGTAACAACTTATATGTATTAAGAAATAAAGCTTAAAAGAGTGAAATGATTATATGGATTATGACATGGAGGATATGTTTGGGGTTAGGAATAAGGGGTTATTGTGGTTAGGTTATAGTTAAGGTTTTAGTGGTTTAATCTTATAAGTTTTACATGTTTTAGAAGTTAATTGTTATATTAGTAGTTGTAAGTGATAAATGTTATCACAATTAGAGATTAGGGGTTATATGGTTTACATTAGGGGTATATGGGTTATGGTTGATAATAGTTATAAGAGTTAGAGCTTAAAGGGTTAGAGGAAATTATAGATAGAGATTAAAGGTATTAGACATTAGGCTTCATATGTGTTAAGGATTGTAAGATTTAAGAGTTATAAGGGTAAGGGATATAGTTGTAGGGGTGGAGTAAAAGCCTTATATGCTTGAAGGGTCAAAGGGTAAGGAGTAATGACGTTTAGAAGTTATGTAGATAATAATTGGTTTTAAGTCCATTATATTATAGATTATATTATGTGTTACATGTTATATAAGAGTTTTTAAATGTTAAAGGTTAGGGGTTATATATAATAGGGATTAGAGGTATATTAGCTATATGAGTTAGATGTTAGTAATCATAGTGGTTAGAATTACAATGTTATTTACAATCATAGTGGTTCTGGTTATAATGTAGGGAAACAAGGGATTATAAATATTAGATCGTTATATATTAAAAGGATATTAATAATTGTATCTTATCAATATTATAAATTAATTAATTTTCTAGAAAGTTAAATGTTATATGTACTATTAAATTGATATAAAAGAATAAATACTATATTTATTATAAATAGAGGTTGATAGGGGTTATATAGAATAAGGATTAGTGGCATATGGACTGTATGAATTAGATGTTAGTAATTATAGTGATTAGAATTAAAATGTTATTTATGATCATAATTGTTAGGGTTATAATGTTAGGGAAACCAAAAATTATAAATATTAGATGTTGATATATTAAAAGGATACAATTATATGTAATATCAATATTATAAATTAATTAATCTAATAAAATGGTAAATGTTATATGTACTATTAGATTGATATAAAATAAAAATATT
>ML777337.1:650563-663284 GCA_009831015.1 Picea engelmannii | reverse complement strand
TATATATATATATATATATATATATATATATATATATATATATATATATATGAGTTGCCTAATGCTTAAGAACATGTGTTTCCTCATAAGAGGTCACAAGTTCAAATCCACATCAACTTTTAGAATATGATGCATAGTAACATATAAATTATGTCCAGAATTTTCATGGATCATATGCTAAATTAAATTTAGTAATCCATAATGTGTATAATATGGATATATCTATCCATTTATTGGTAAATTTAAGTTCTTTTTGAAACTATTTTTTATTGCTTCAAGACTTCAAATTTAACATGAACTATTGCATATTTATTATGTATCATATAAATACATAAGATTATTTTTAATGACTCTAATATGATAAAATTAGGAGGCTTTTGGACATCCATCCATTTTCAAATTGATTCCAACCTAAAATAACAAAAAGTATATGGGATTTATTGAGATAATAATTCAATATGAAGAGGATTAAAAGATTTTCAAGATACATAATTATTATTTAAGATATATAATTATTCTTTAAGATATATAATTATTCTTTAATCACTTATCAAAATAAAAAAATGTTGCAAAAGTTTAGGTTTACAAGGAAACTAAAAGAGAATACCATATCGATCATTGAATACCTATATTGATTAGTCATATAGCACAAAATAATAAGGCATATTAATTTCAATGATGATATTAAAAATATGATTTAGAGAAACAAGGGAGTTCAAATTATTTTAACAATGTTATAATACAAAAAAATAGGGTGCATTTATTTTAGAGATGGTAAATGAAAAATGATTTAGCTAAATTAATTGCTATGATTTCAATAATGAGATAATCCAAAACACTACAATGCATTAATTTTAGTGATGACACAGATTTGTAAGATAAAAGATAAAGAAGATAGAGTCAGATTAATTACTATATAATATATGAGTTATTTAATATATTTCTTATATCACTTCTTAATGATATCATGTAGTATATATGTTATTCTACGACCAATGTCAGTCCTGCTAGTACCGATTCAGAATAGGAACTCTTCTTACTATCAACTAAACTAATGGATTTGCATCGCAATTTACTAATAAAACAATTGAATGATTCTGTTAAAGTATTTGACCAATCAAACGTTTTACAATTAGGAAACTGAATTGATAATTGGAAATTAAATGCTCCATCCGTTTGGAGGAACTCGATCCATCTAAATAATGATCATAAGAAATTGCGGAAAGATCTTCATAGAAAAAAGAGTGGATATAAAAAGCATTGTTGCCAAGAGCCATCTTTCTCCTTTCAGTATCTATGGAACTCATCCATATCCAGGTATAAAGATTCTATCTTCTATTCAACAAATTTACTATCCAAAAATCTCGTTCGCCGAGGAAGAACCAAAATCTTTTATCCCTCATGACTCATGGAATAAATCAACCTGGTCTCTACACTATTTATATTACACATCTGTACTCGAGTACTTAGGACTGATTGTGAGTATATAAATCCCTCATCTACTCAGGAAAAACATCCCGTAATATTATAGTTGTTTGAAAAACTTTTTATAATATATTATTATATTTGAAAAAAATAAATAATAAAATATAAAATCTTACCTAAAAATAAGAAAATCTACCAACTCCATCTTCTATTTTCCTTCTTTTTATTCTATATCTTCTATTTTCCTTTTTTCTAAATTGTATATAGAACTTTTATATGCAAATTCTACCAACCCCGTCTTCTATTTTCTTTTTTATATTCTATATCTTCTATTTTCCTTTTTTTATTGTATATAAAACTTTTATATGCCTAGTTTACCAATCCGATCTTCTATTTTCCTTTTTTTTTATTCTATATCTTCTATTTTCCTTTTTATTTTATTTTATATCTTCTATTTTCTATTTTCCTTTTTATTTTATTTTATATCTTCTATTTTATTTTTTAATTGTATATAAAACTTTTATATGTCGAATCTACCAATCCCATTTTCAATACATCTTCTATTTTCCTTTTTTTTTATTCAATATAATTTTTTTTATGACGAGTCTACTAATCCCATCTTCAATTTTCCTTTATTCTATATAGAACTTTTATATGATGTTGGCAGAGTGCTGCTCTAGTAAGAGAGTGATTCCCTACCTTTGTAAAACAAAAATATTTTAAATATAATTGCAAAGAAGGTATATATATATGTAATGACTCAGCTATTATAGCTCATAATCAAACTTGTATTCAAATATCACAAACTGATTCGGTGACAAAATATTCAAATATCACATATACTATAAAAACTCACAATCATTCTTGCATCGTATTAAAAAATAAAAACTCACAATCGTTCTTGCATCGTATTAAAAAATCACCAATAGTGACAGAATATTCAAAAATTACGAATGCCGACACATTAAATGACCTTCAGAATGCAATAGACATCCACAGAGACCTTCAATGCCGTGAAGATATGTTCAAGGTTTAAGCTAAATTGTCCGATTCAGGGTTACATAACACCTTCCATGCATTTTTTTTTTTTCCTGAATTATTCCATGCAGGAGTTTTTTCCAGTTTTAATTAAAAGCTTCATATTAGAGGAGGATATTTACCCAAATGTCAATTAATTTTTCATATCTATGACACCAAAACCCACCGTTTGGATTTGACTTTCTGTGGGTCTGATTTAATTCATGTCCAGGATAGGGTGATAATTGTTTTCTAGAGATACATTGACATTCCAACTGCAAGCGCTTATAAACAGTTTTGGAGAGATGATTTAAATTGAATCCCGTCTTTTAAGAGTCAACTAGTTGAATAGTAGAACAGAGAATTTGAAATAACATAGGCTTTTGGCAGTAATCCTTAAACGAAGGTTCTAAAATAAAGAATGAAGAAAAGGGTTTCGTACTAGTTTTAGTGGCATCCACATCAGCATGGCTATGGACAGTATCAGCAGGCTTCATTAAAAGTATCAAGTATCAGCAGGCATCATTAAAAGTATTGAGAAAACAGCGGCTAATGGCAACTTTAGAAGGTAAATATTATCGTTTAACAAGGGAAATATATATTATAGCTTAATAAAGGAAGTACATGTTTAACGTATCAAATTCAAAGGATTCTCTAGCTTAAATGAACAAAAATAGCATGGAACATAAATGCATGAATGATGTCTCGAGTGCACTGGAAATGGATTAACAAGGCAAGGCCAGAGTGTCATTCAGTGCTATACATATATGCACTGGAAATGGATTAACAAGGCAAGGCCACAGTGTCATTCAGTGCTATACATATATGTATATGTAATTTTGGGGAACTGATAAATATCTTTTCTCAAGACAAATCTGTTATGTTCTTAAACTCCACATCTTGTGTATGGGCATTTTCTTGGAATTGATATTTTGGTAACTACCTCATTTTGGTTGTTGCAGATCACACAGAGTTCTACAGTTAAAACGCTATACCAGAAGTTTGACTTGGACCTTATACAAAAGGGGACCAAAGCAAATCAAGATGGGTATTCCACTGAAAAATGAAGAGAGTTCAATTTCATCTATCTTTTCATCCTCTCCTATAAATAATTCATGTTTTCATGCAAATGCTAGTGCCAATGGAAATAGTAATAGCAGCAAGGGAGTATATTCTTCTCATTCTTCCTTTGGAGCACCTATTCACATATTTCTATATGGATACTCAAGGCTTGATGCTCCTAGAAATACACAGAACCTTTTGGGGTTGCATAACAAGTGAGCCTGAATTCTTGGCAGCTGCTTGTATTCATTCATTTAATCTGAAATGGGAATATGATTCTCTTGGAAATGGGGTCTCGGTATGACCACCACGAGAGAAAGTTGAAACCCACTGGCAAAGAGTCACGATCGACCCCATCTGATAAATTTAGGGTTGAGCATAGATTATGTAGTGGATTGTGGATAACCTCCTCCCATTTTCCATCCTTCCAATAACTAGCTGCTATGAAAACCATGATATGAGTTCGATCCATTGGTGGGTCTTTGCAGAGTTGATTGGTCAATCTATATACTAGAATATCCAAATTTCCAGAGTTACATCATGCTCGTAGATGTGATCCCATGGCAGCAATAACAAAATGGTATGGAGAAAAACCTGATCGATAGAAAAAGGAGAACCTAGGTCTGATAGGGCTCTTTTCTCCATGGTTATTTCCTTCAAGTAGAGTGACTATTGGGGAATTGGACTACTACTCAATGTAAGGACAATTTTTTTCATAAAATTTTAATCTGGAAAATCTCAAAGCTAAAAAGGTAACTGTAACAACCCAAATTGGATTGCAGATGAAGAGGTGGAAAATCTCAAAGCTAAAAAGGTAACTGTAACAACCCAAATTGGATTGCAGATGAAGAGGTTCTAGACCATGTTGGCACAAAGACAAAATCTCAGTGATGTGGGTGGTCAAGACTAGGTTTCATTTTTGAAACTTGGCTTTGATACGATATGTAGAACCTAACTATTAATGATAACAACATAATGACAACAACAACAACATCATAATAATAGCAGCATAACATCATATTAATGATAACAACATAATAACAACAACAATAACATCATAATAACAATAGCATAACAGCATATTAATGATAAGTACATAATAAAAACAACATAAAGATGACATACCAACTAGTAAAATACATACCTCCACTTTGGTTGATTCATCCCCTGGTTCACTTATTCATGTGCCTGATGAAACTACCCAATTGAATATTAACCTCCCAGCCAACTAGGAATAGCCTCTCCCACTCCCTCTCTCTAGGAATCCTTGCGGTTTTCTGGCCCTCGATCCCAAAGTTCCCAACAACAACAGTGCCCCGTGAGAGTTCCCCCAAAAAACAATTGTTCTCCCAATTTTCTCTCCTTCTTTATCTTTCAGTATTTCTCAAAACCAAAATCATCTCTCCTTCCAAGTCCTCCCCTTATTTCATATCCTCCTCTCAAAATCCCCCTCATTAGTTCCCCAACAACCTTACCCCCCATTAATTCCCCAACAGTCTTATCCCCCATTAATTACTTCAACCACCTTTTAATAATAAAATAATAAAATGATCATTTAATATATTTTAATAATTAATTAAATTTAAATTAAAAAATGTGATAAAAATTAATCAATTTGAGTTGTTACGCTCTTACAAAATTCTCGGCCCTCAAACAATGCCAAAACCAATACCAATACATTCAACACAAAGAGGCACGTGCCCACCAGTTCTTTAGATAGTTTGATTTAATTTTGAGAACAAGAGAATTTAGAAGAAATACAAAATATACATGTGAGGCATCTTTAAGGTGAATCTCACACCCTATAGACAAAATAACTTGTTGAGAAATTAAAAATTAAATAGTTCTAATAACTATAACAATTAATTAAACCATGCATTATATAGTAAACATTTTCATATACGCAAATCCATGGAGGTACCCTATGCACATCATTAAACACATGAGAAAATGACATGAAGTGCTCATACATTAATACAAAATCACTTAAGTATCATAAGCTAAACAACATGCAGTAGCATTGTACATGTCATAAAAAAAAATCTTGAGATTTTATTAATGGGGATTTGATACAAGAAGCCATGAAATGAGAGGGATGGATTTTACAAGAGCACATACACAAAAAAAGAAGCATAGACTAAAGCATAATGCAGGGGATGAATCTATTATAGCCTGTAGCCTTGAAAATTGGTTTGTGGATGAGGGGATATTTGATCAAACAACTTGGTTATAAGATACTCTTGATTTACCCAAAGTGTCGACCAGAAAAATGAGCTCCTTCTTCTTATTTATAACTTCTCTTTCTTAATAGAAAATTGTTTGCTTGGACCAATACTGCTAATTCAAAATTGATTTCGTATTGTCAAAATATTGATACTTCATCTAGTTTTCTAACCGTTCGCATCTTTCCAATTTATTTTACCATATTTTACTGGTAAGAAACCAATTTATACCATCATACAAGAATTTTTTATACTCTCGTTGGGTGTGTTCTCCTCGTCCAATTAAGACTTGGTTTGAGTCCTTCTAGGTGGCTCAATTGATTTTGATCATTGCATCATGAGCCTTTTACCAGAGTTGCTAAGATGATATGCTAAATATTTCCTTCTATATGATAGCGCTCACTAACATTAGGTACAATGCACCAACTCATTGTATCCTCTTCTTCAAGCTTCTCCATTGCACCGAAGGGATTGGCCAATTCTCTTTATGATGGACTCCCAAATGCCCCTTTTCCTTCAAGATCACGATGATGATACCAGAGAAGAACATTATTTTCATCATGAAATAATTGAAAAACCATCCCAACATCTGTAGCCAAGATGGTTCATAATCCACTCCTGAGTAGAGAGTTAACATTACCTTTAGAAGCTATATCACTTGCATATTGTTGGATTGTGATATCCTCTACTTTCTCTTATAATAACCCAACACATGTTTGAGGAGGTAGGTAATGAGAGGAAACAATTTTATATGCTTTATAGGATTTATAAAAATCTCGAGATCGCGTGATTTCACATGTCGAGATGATGATTACTAGACACTGTCAGGCTATAGGAATGGGTATGATGATAGGTGAAGGATGTAAAACATGATGGTAGATATCTTGTTACATATCACATATTTTCCAAATGATTTGGTAGGATTTTAGTGAATCCTCCCTTTCGCCTGAAACATTCTCCCTTGTGCCCATATTTGAATACATGTGTCATTTTTCCTATGGTTCAGAGCACTTTGAAATTTGGAAAATGCCCGAAATTTGGGTAACTTCATGCTGGTGTCAACATGGATCCGTGGAAACATGGTAGCTCAATATTGGTCCATGTAGGCGTTGAATTGTCCTCTGGGGTTCGACATATGTATGGTTGAGTTTAATATGATCATGAAAAACTATGGTGGGCCTTATCGTCATAGGTGGTGATCTACGATAGGATAAAAAATATGTATCATTGACTTGTCAGGTCTCTCTTACCTTCCTTGGTGTCTAGGTGGAATATTATGATGTCTCTAGGTGGCATTGAGAAAATGGTTGGTTACGCAATGAGCTGGTGGATCTATGACCGAGAAAGGAAAGAATACCATGGTCACAACCCTAGGGGAGTCGATTGCTTTTCCATTTCTTACCATGCTACACCATTTATTCTTTAACATGTATCTATTTAAAATGGTTGTCACGTCCCAATGTTGCATTAACTCTTAGATGCCTCTCTGATGCAGCATGCATCGTCAACCATTGATCAGGTTGGCTTGTAGTCATTGGATGATCATGCCCACACCTTTTGCCGTGATCCCTCTTTAAGCCTCGATTATATGATATATCTCTATTGGATCAAGGGATTAAACTTATTTTGGACCAGATAAGTGCCTTTTGTGCTCATGATAAGTGCCAACCAACCATATGCATTGCATGGCCCCCAACCATATGCATTGCTTCTTTGATGTGTGAGATATGTAAGTTATCCCATGACCTATTTCTCTTGAATTTTGACCCCTTAATGTCGATCATGGTGCATGCTAATGATTGGATGAAATCTAGTACTAACAAGACATCTGAAGTATGCTAATATTGCACAATTATAAGGCCAAATATCTACGTTAACCAAGAAAATACAAGATTTGATCCTTGTGAATGTAGCTCAAAAATAAGTTTGGTGTATTGTTTTTTACATGGAAGGCCATGTAGATAATGAATGTCTGAGAATAAAGGGTATAAGGAATTATAATATATTTCATATGCTAGTTGGGCTAGTGGGAGGGGTTATGCAAGTTGTTGTTACGAAACCATTTCATGGGCCTGTTCAATACCACGCCTTTACAAATAATCAAGGAGGTAAGAATACTGAGTATTGTGATATATGCAGGAGTCATGGGAATTATCTGAGGCATTGTCCAATTTTATATAAGTACACCCCTCCGTCAAATACCATGTATTATGAATTTTGTTGTTCTAATTCAAATAACACTATTCAGTGTAAAGCACTAAATTCCCTTGTGGATAAATTAGATCCATATGCATTTAAGGTCAATGAAGGACCTCAATGACCTCGAATAGGTCGCAGAGGTGGAGGAGGATACCAAGGAGGATGAACTGGAAAAAGAGGACCAATTTGTTGTTATAATTATGATGAGAAGGGACACTTGGTGAGATATTGTCCACTTCCAAAAAGATCCTGGTGTGCACATTTCCACAATAATACCCATGATACAAAATATTCTCCATAACTTAATTCAAAATGGGAATATCGGGACAGGTAGAGAGGTGCCAATTTGATAAATTATGAAGCTAGAGATATGGCTAACAGAGAGGTTCCTGTTATCAATATTGTGACTAGAGGAGCTATAAAGACCAACACAGATGTAGAAATTCCACATCAACCAAATATCTAAAAGTCCATCCCAGAAACTACCAAGTCTGAACCTATCTAGAAAAATGAATTATTTAAAAGATTAGTTGAGATGTTTAAGTAGATCCAGGTTCCTTCAATGCTTGAATTTGCGAAACTAAGATTTATGTTCAATCCCCAATAGCCAAATGTTGCTAAAGAGCCACCTATTTGTATGGAGCCCTCAGGAAATGGTAGAGAGTTGTTGATCTATGGTTACAACTATTTTATGAGATATTGGATGATGCAAAACTCACTAGGAAGTTATAGAATACAATCAAGTTGGCATTGGGTTTTCTAGAAAACCCGAAGGGTATTATCGTTGCCAATCTTCCAGAAAAGAGTGCAGGTAGAATCCATAGAAGGAAAAGAAGATATGGAAAGGAGTTCAGGTTGAATTCTCACACTAATGATGACTGTGAGATCAAGCATGTTATGTTAGATTTGGGATCCAATGTCAACAAATTTCCAATTGTCTATAAGTGTGGAAAGTTGTGCAACTTTTCTCCTATTTGTGGACATCGATTATTTTAGTCTTTGGGAATAATTGCCGAGGCCTGGTATGTACATGATGAGTCAAGAAGACAAGCAGTATGTTGGAAGACACTTTGGAACTAATTCTTCCATGATTTCATGTTCTCTTGTAAGAGTCCCAAAATAAGAACTGTGCTCCAACAAATCAAGAATATGTTGTTTAGTAATGAATTTAAACCTAAATATCCACTTACAGACTTTTCTAAGCATGAACTCTTCCTTTAATATATCTGGTATCCATCCCCTATGAGAGTACCTGTGGTTTGTAGTAAACTTGATAAGGATGTAGAAGATCCTTATCAACTTATCATGCATAAGTTATCATGTTATAAGAGTGAGGTGTTTGGACTAATAAGGTTTAACGGTTAGTCAACTATTTATATGTGTTAGGGGTAACAACTTATATGTATTAAGAAATAAAGCTTAAAAGAGTGAAATGATTATATGGATTATGACATGGAGGATATGTTTGGGGTTAGGAATAAGGGGTTATTGTGGTTAGGTTATAGTTAAGGTTTTAGTGGTTTAATCTTATAAGGTTTACATGTTTTAGAAGTTAATTGTTATATTAGTAGTTGTAAGTGATAAATGTTATCACAATTAGAGATTAGGGGTTATATGGTTTACATTAGGGGTATATGGGTTATGGTTGATAATGGTTATAAGAGTTAGAGCTTAAAGGGTTAGAGGAAATAATGGATAGAGATTAAAGGTATTAGACATTACGCTTCATATGTGTTAAGGGTTGTAAGATTTAAGAGTTATAAGAGTAAGGGATATAGTTGTAGGGGTGGAGTAAAAGCTTTATATGCTTGAAGTGTCAAAGGGTAAGGAGTAATGAAGTTTAGAAGTTATGTAGATAATAATTGGTTTTAAGTCCATTATATTATAGATTATATTATATATTATATTATATATTATATTATGTGTTACATGTTATATAAGAGTTTTTAAATGTTAGAGGTTAGGGCTTATATATAATAGGGATTGGAGGTATATTAGCTATATGAGTTAGATGTTAGTAGTCATAGTGGTTAGAATTACAATATTATTTACTATCATAGTGGTTTTGGTTATAATGTAGGGAAACAAGGGATTATAAATATTAGATCCTTATATATTAAAAGGATATTAATAATTGTATCTTATCAATATTATAAATTAATTAATTTTCTAGAAAGTTAAATGTTATATTTACTATTAAGTTGATATAAAAAGAATAAATACTATATTTGTTATAAATAGAGGTTGATAGGGGTTATATAGAATAAAGATTAAGAGCATATGGACTGTATGAATTAGATATTAGTAATTATAGTAATTAGAATTAAAATGTTATTTATGATCATAATTGTTAAGGTTATAATATTAGGGAAACCAAGAATTATAAATATTAGGTGTTGATATATTAAAATGATACAATTATATATAATATCAATATTATAAATTAATTAATCTAATAAAAAGGTAAATGTTATATGTACTATTAGGTTGATATAAAATAAAAATAAAAATATTTTATATATTATAATTGTTAATAGTGATACACATTTAAAACTATATATATAAGTTTAGATATTTATGATAAATAAAAAGATAAGATTAAAAACTAATAAAAAATAAAAATTTTAAAATTTAATTATATTAAAAAAATATTGAAATTAATAAAATATAATTAAATAAACACAATAGAAAAATATATAAAAATATAAATATTTATGATAAATAAAAAGACAAAATTAAAAATTAATAGAAATTAAAAATTTCAAAATTTTAATTATATTAAAAAATATTAAAATTAATAAAATATAATTAAATAAACACAATAGAATATATCTATGGTTAAAAGGTATATATTTTATATATTTTAATCCTAATATCTTATGCTCGCCAATCTTACAAAATTCCTCCCCGGATGGGGTGACACGCGCCAAGCAAGCACATACGTGGATGCCTGCCGGGATGCCCAATTATGGCATCAACCGACGAACTCCCACTGAACACTAATTTCCCATGGCCTGCACCAGGCACTCACCGTCGATGAGCCCTCTCGCGCGAGGGAAATGTACCCGGAGCTAGCGCACTAGCAACTCCACATTAATGGACGCGATAGGCAATCAAGCTTGTTGTGTTATTGCGGGAATGAATAGAGGAGCGATGAATTGGACCCCTGCAGTGTTCATTTGGTTCATTTTCAATTTTCGACCCCCGTCGCAGCCTGGTCGTGACGCTGCAGAGCAGATAACAACCTGAATCATGCCCAGGATCCGGGGGAAATCCCGCCGAGGAGCAGCATGGTACAGAGCCGAGTCTCGACGAAAACGCATTAGCCATTTCGAGCGGGCACTGAAGTTGGCAGCCACCAGGCGCAAGCAAAGACCTGGTCCGCCACCCATGGCAATCATAGAGGAAATCAGCTAGGAGGAGGCACAACAACACCTCACCTCGCTCGGCAGCACGGAAGGACCAAAGCCACAGCACGAAACCACCTAGTGGGACCTCAACGCAGCCATCGAGGAGGACCTCTACCCACCATGCCTGGTGGAAGAGGAAGTCCATCCCGATGACAGCGCAGGAAAGGAGAAGATTGCAGGCTTGGCGTCTTGTGCAGCGGGGGACTCCAGTGCTCAAGCGCCCAACGTCAATGGGGAAACGGACCAACCTCCAGCCGCCAATTTTCAGTACCTCTCTCTCATTTTCGAGCTCCGGCACCTCATGGAAGATCACGCATTCCGCTTAGCGAGGGTGGACCAGCGTCTGGACATGTTTTTCACAGCATATTCCAAAAGCACTCCGAAGAGACAACAATGCCCGACGTGCGCACAGGCGTACTCGCTCCCGGCAGGCTGGCGTCAGAGGAAGAATGAAGCCCCTGGTTAGGAATACTTCTGCTGTCTAGTTCAGTTTAGAAAGTTTAGCTACTCTTGTTTCGTTATGGTTTTTGTTTTAAAACTCTATAGCTTAATAGCCCTGGTTTCCCTCCGGCAGGGCACCCTTATGTATAACTTGATTCCGGCAGGGCACCCTTATGTATAACTTGATAAAAGGTCTGCACCTGGCACAGACTGTCCAACTGCCCTGGTTTCCTGTTCAGGCAGGGCAGCTGGCAGCAAAGATGATCACTATATTATCATTTTTGGTAATACAATAGGCACTACCTTTTTATTTAAAAAAAATAAAATAAAAATCTTACAAAATTCCTTCTTCCCATCAACTAAAATATGGCTAGAAATAAGTGAAATACGGATTTTCTAATACTAGTTTATGTAAATTCCACAGATTCTATAGTTTTATACTAAATAGAAACGTAGAGTTATCATGTACTCTTGGATGGGCTTCATTACACTTGGATGAAAACGTCTTAAATTCTTTTAAAATCGTAGCGCTAGACTCGTACAACGATAAATTGCCACGTAGAATTTGGAGGTCCACGGTGAGTTTTATTTTGGGTAAACGAGTTAATCTTAATTTATTTTTATATTTATATCTATCTATATATTCCTATGTGAATAAATTTATTATTTATTATTCTCATGTACTAAAAGGAATAACAAAACATGTGATGCATAATTTATATATATATGGTTTACAAAGAGCAAAATATCGTATAGATGCGATTGGAATAAATTTATTATTTATTATTCTCATGTACTAAAAGGAATAACAAAACATGTGATATATATATATATGTGGGGTTTACAAAGAGCAAAATATCGTATAGATGCGATTGGAACTTAAGGGAAGAGAAAACTGTTCACCCGAACTAATTGAGCTATAACTATTTGATAATTACCAAATTT
>ML777337.1:621506-637353 GCA_009831015.1 Picea engelmannii | reverse complement strand
TATATACTCAGAAAGTATATAATCTATATATTTTAATCGTAATATCTTTTGCTCGCCAATCTTACAAAAATCTTTCTTCCCATTAATAAAATATTGATAGAAATAAGTGAAATACGGATTTTCTAATACTAGTTTATGTAATTCCACAGATTCTATAGCTTTATGCTGAATAGAAACGGAGAGTTCTCATTTACTCTTTGATGGGCTTCATTACACTTGGATGAAAACGTCTTCAATTGTTTTAAAATTGTAGCGCCAGACTCGTACACCGATAAACCGCCAGGTAGAATTTGGAGGTCCACGGTGAGTTTTATTTTGGGTAAACGAGTTATTCTTAATTTGTTTTTGTTTAATTGCTTTTAGAGAGACATTATATATATATATATATATATATATATATATATATATATATATAAATTTATTATTTTCTATGTCAACATTAAAAGGAATAGCAAAACATGTGATCATCTAATATATATCTCTTACAAAATCTAATATATATAGCTTACAAAGAGCAAAATATCTTTATAGATGAGACTCTAATTTAGAAAGAAAAGAAAAGTCTTCACCCAACTCAATTGAGTTACAATCATTTGACAATTACTAAATTTTATATAATTAATAAAGACTTTTTATTTGTTATAATTGTCAATTTGTAGGATATATTCATATATATATATATATATATATATATATATATATTTCAAACTCTTGATATCTATACCATATATTAGATTCTATTTTATTTAACATGCAAAAAAAATCAGAAATATTATTCACTCTAAATAAATCCTATCAATGCACATTTAATTCCAAATATATCATGCACATAGAGACAAATGAGATCATTATCACTTGAAACAATAGAATCATAAATAGCATTATGTTAGAAGTTAATAACATTATATATATATTGAGTGACATATTAACTTGTAAGTTAATAGAAATTAATAACATAATTTATATTAAACTATATATATATATGTCGGTCTAATGGTTAAGAACATGTATTTCCTCATAAGAGGTCACAAGTTCAAATCTACATCTACTTTTGGAATATGATCCATAGTAACATATACATTATATCCGACTTCAAATTTAGCATGAAATATTGCATATTTTATATATCATATAAATACATAAGATTATTTTTTAATGACTCTAATATGATAAAAGTATGAGGGTTTTGGACATCCATCCATTTTCAAAGTGATTCCAACCTAAAATAACAAAAAGTATATTGGGATTTATTGAGATAATAATTCAATATGAAGAGGATTAAAGGATTCTCAAGATACATAATTATTCTTTAAGATATATAATTATTCTTTCATCACTTATCAAAATAAAAAATGTTGCAAAATTTTAGGTTTATATTCTTGATATCTTCCAATCACAAAAACTAAAAGAGAATACAATATCAACCATTGAATACCTGTATTGGTTTCACCAATGATATAACAAAAAACAATATGGCATATTGATTTTAGTCATATAACACAAAATAATAATGCATATTGATTTCAATGATGATATTAAAAATAGGAATTAGAGAAATAAGGGAGTTCAAATTATTTTAACAATGTTATAACAAAAACAAAATAGGGTGCATTTATTTTAGAGCTGGTACAATGAAAAATGATTTAGAGAAATTACTTGTTATGATTTCAATAATGAGATAATGCAAAACACTACAATGCATTGATTTCAATAATGACATAATCCACAACAATAAAAGTGTGTTGTGTAAGATAAAAGTTAAATAAGATAGACTCACGTTAATTACTATATAATATATGAGTTATTTAATATCTTTCTCATATCACTTCTGAATGATATCATGTCTAGTATATATGTTGTTCTATATCTTAACAATTCCATTTTTTTATTATTCAATATCTTCATCACTAAACATTGTTATTATTTGGATTTATAACGATGTAAATTTCAAAGTATCAAGTTCATCTCAAACCTATACATATACATAAATATTATTATCTAAAAATTTCAAGTTTGATCAACTAAAACCAACAACTAGCTTAGATCCATCTTAATTTTGGATCTATATTGCACCAAGAGGGATAAAATCTGTAACAACCCAGTCGTTACGACAACCAAACGACATACAACAGTTTTTTTTTTTTTCTCTCCAAACCGTGTTAGAAGAAATTAAACATCATAATCATAGTCAACATCATCAACACATCAATCACATAAATTGACAAACATTAATAAATCATTAATAATCCAATACTGCACAATGATGACACCCTGTCACAAAGAAAAAATCCAAACAATAACAATGCCTAAATAATAACGACCCAAAAACAACATGAATCGTACATTGCTCAATTCATATAATAAGGATAATCATCATTTTCATCGCACAACGACATTTATTCATGGCACGAGAATCAATTCTAGACAATCATCCAACGATATTAACTTTTAAAACCATCATTCATCAACACAAACGGTTCAATGCGCACGCGAAACTAACTTCTAAAACAATCAACACCGACCCAAAAATTAATGTGCACAAGAATCTATTGATGCAATTAAAACCTACATCTCCTCCCTTAAAGTGCAAGATTAAGCAAATTCAAAACCGATCATATATCCACGTGACTTTCAAGATTTAACCAGTTTAATGAAATATCACACATCAATAATCTCCAAGGCGTAAGAAATCGATTATTATTAAAATCCCTCATCCATGACATAAGGTAAGGCGCAGTGTAATCGTCTTTAATTTATCGTGAAAGTGTAAACAATTTGTATAAAAACAAGCATCCATACAAACCATAGGACATGGGTAAATGTCAACCTTATTTTCCTGGCGCGAAAGTGAACATCCATTCTAACTCAGGGCGCAAGGAAAACTAAACACTCGACTAAACATACATCATCAATAAAATACAAGGTGTCAGTAAACTAAATACCCAACCAATCCTAAATGCAAGGTTCAAGGCGCAAGAGAAGTTTATTCTATTTACAAGGCACATGAGGTTACAAGGCTTAATCTATCAACCACATAATTTAAGGTGCAAGTGTGGCCATAGATGTTATTCGATGGCGCAAGGGTGAATATTTTATCTAAATATGCACGATTAATCAAATCAATGGATTAACCATAGTCAACATATTTCGAGGTGTGTGTGATCCAAACATAAATCAACATTAACTCAGAGATACCTCGAACCCTAGGTGATTAAAGAAAGACAATCTTAATTAACTTAATAAAGGGAGAGCTTCAAGACCAAGTTAAGGATTCATTTAAATGTTTAAAGGAAGGCCCACACTGTCTTGGAAACCCCCTTGGGAAAATTAGAACCAGTGGATGCTTACCAACTAACAATTTTTCGTATAAGTACATTAGCAATTAATATACACTATCTAAACCCAGCACTTACGAGAGTCATAGGGACCCCTCACTAAAGCCAAGGTCAAAAGGAGGAAATTACACTACATCCTTAACACTAATCAAGCTCAAATTAATCCCAAAGTGATATTCTAAGGGTTCCTTTGCAGGAAATAAAAGTGTGTTCTATATGTGGTAAGAATTAATTATTCGTTAAACAAGGGTTCCTCAAATCCTCGTAAGAGAGTTCAATACAAGCAGATTTTTAGAGAACAATCCCATAAATCTAAAATACAAGACATTGACTAAATAATCGGACAACTTCCCTCACTAGTTAAATTAGAAAAATAAAAAGGTAAAAAGGAATTAAATCTGAACATGAAACTAATTTCACACGCGCCCTCGAAGGAAATAACTCAACCACTTTTCCATTAATAACACAACCATTAACCCTTCAGGTATGAAGACAAGGGCATTCTAGGTGACTAGCTCGGATTACGCCTGAGCCCTGTAGTCATCCTTGGAACCCTGATCGACGTTATCCAGTAAGGATTTTACAAGGAAGGAATGCACGCGGTACCAAGTGCATGTGTATGAGTCATGTCTGACATTGAAACCAGGTCGTAGGGCGCTTCACTGAAATCAGAATTCGTGGAAAAAGATGGAAAATGAATGCATCTCGAAGGAGGTATGGCTCCTCACACAATTTCGGGAGAACATGCTCTACTCGGAGGGAACAACTCTGGTGCACCCATGCGTGCTATGTGATGTGTGTGAACCTCTAGCTCTTCCTAGAGAAACATGCATGCCATCTCCCCTTCGATTTACCAAACACTGCCATAATTCATGCCCCATGAACTGGAAGATTTGTGTATAAGGGTTTAGCAAGCCCTTTAAGATGGTTCTTCGCCATAAATGTTGCATTTGATGAAGAGAATGCAACAAAACAACACCTATTTGTTCTGCGTAGAGAACTGAGTTCTTGCTCTAGGACCGACCAACAAAACTTCCATCATACGAGCTACAACGACCACACATAGGATGCATCCTCATCGGGGTTTCTTCTTGCAAATGCCAGATAAGAAAAATCAAAGGAAGCGATACGATTCTTTTCTTGAATAACATCGGTCGTCTTCTCCCACTGCTTAGGAGTTGGATCAATTCCAGCTGGGTTGTAAGCACAACCATGAAGCAACAAAAAATAACTGCTTGGTATATCCTTAATGTCTGCAAGAGCCATGTTAATTATGCTCAAGGACTTCACATTCAAGAGGAACTGTCTTTCCTCTTGGAAAATGGATAGCCAACCCGAAGACCATCAAACTTATTTTGACATACTAGGACTATTTAACTTTTAAATTGAAAGTTCAAGCAGGGGTGATTTTAAGGATGGAAATTTATTTTAAAATGTAGAAGCCTGAGGGAATCTTACTAATCCTTCATATGCCAACTATAAATGTTTGGCGATATTTTTGTAAAAATATTCAAATTTCTAAGGATTTTATATAGTTTTTATAAAATTTTGGCAATTTTGAAGGTAAAATAATTTTATCCTATAAAATTTGGGCGAATCATTTTTAAAATAGCGAATCTTGTTTTTTGAAAAACAATGGAAAATTAGCCCATGAGCGAAATTTAACCCCTAAAATCATTCATGAGTTCAAGGATAATGCGCTACAGATTTTTGAATATAAAAATTATAAATTCAATGTCAATCTATTTACAAGAAATTGATTAATTCCATTGAGCATACAGGAGTGCAACCTTCGACATACCAAGACTATTAACCTTTTAAATGGAAACTTTAAAAGCATAATGCGCTACAAATTTTTGAACATAACAATCATAATTTGAGTGTCAATCTATTTAAAAGAATATACATAAGGAGAAATTGAATAATTTCTACGAGCATACAAGAGTAAAACCTTTGATATACCAAGACTATTAACCTTTTAAATCGAAAATTTAACAACATAATGCGCTAAAAAAATTCTGAATATAACAATCATAATTTCAGTGTCAATCTATTTGCAAGAATAGACATAAAGAGAAATTGAATAATTCCAACAACCATACAAGAGCGAAACCTTCAACATACCAAGACTATTAACTTTTTAAATCAAAAATTTAAAAGCATAATGCACTACAAATTTCTGAACATAACAATCATAATTTCAGTGTTAATCTATTTACAAGAATATACATAAAGATAAATTGAATAACTCTAATGATCATATAGGAGATAAACCTTTGACATAATATTACTATTTAACTTTTTAAAATGAAACTCAAAATACTATAGCCGAAGACAATTTTGAGGTTAATCCTTTGTGACGATGCTCTTTCTGAATCCCTGCATGCTAATTGTGAAGACCTCATCAGTACCTCCCAGTCAACTCTAGGGGTACTCTTCTTCCCGTGAGTCCCACAAGCCACAAAAGGGACACACACACAATACCAGAAAATGTTAGCTCCTAGCTCACCTCGCAAGGTTGAGCTACCACTCATTATCCGAGCTGGGTATCCCAACTCCCACCAGAGAAATTTAGTCAAGATCCATACTCTTGATCCATACTCCTCCTCCTCCATTCTTTTCATAGAGTTTCTTTAGTAATTAGTTTCCCAAACCCTCATTAGATTATTTTTATTAAATTTATTTAGCATAAACCTCCCCCATACACATGTCACATGATCCCTTAGTCGCACCAGAAAATCAATTTATTAATTAATTAAATTAGCCTATTTCCCTCACCCACCTAAAAGTGTTTCTAAAAATGTTCCTCGGTGTCTCTTTTTTCCCTTACATTTATTAAATGACTTACACCTTACTTGAAGCCTTATTGAGTTCACAAATAGAAAGTTCCAAAGGCTACATTCCTTACTAAGTTAGACTTTCCCCTTTTTATTTAAGTTTCCCCTTTTCTTTAAGTTTCCATTTTTTTGTAAGTTTCCCCTTTTTATTTTTAACTAAGTTCAAAATTAGCAAGTTTAGATAAAAACAACCATTTTACCCTTTTAATAATTTAATCCTCCATTATAATTTTTACTTTAATAAATAATGTTTGAATTTTATTTACCCCCTTCTTGTTACATGTCTATTTAGTTTTTCTTTGATCAATGTTCTACTTAGACCAAGGTTTTAATTTCACTAGGTTGGGCGAAATTTTTTAAGAGAACAACCAGTTATTAAACTTTACCCATACCATCATCTATTTTAAGATTGACGAGCTCCTAAGGAGGCACAATTTACTAGGTAGTAGGTTTATTTTCTTACCGAAGTTAAAACCACAATGTTCCCTTCAAGACACACTACGTGCTCCAAGGGTGCCACTCGCTTGAATTCTTGTTTATTTTCATGATGTGTCATTCAAGACGCACTACGTGCTCCAAGGGTGCCACTCACCTCTTGACTGAATTTGGTAGATGTCAAACCTCTGGAGTCAATACTCCATTAGGTGATCTTGTGGGAGACTAAGGGCCTCTAAGGAATAAGGACCCTGCCTTATTGCGTGCCCCTTAGAATCATCGTAAGAGACTGTCACATTCTTGCATCATGGCATCGCGGGTATCTCAAACTAGGTAATTGTTAATTTATAGTTCAAGCAATGGAATAAGTGCCAGTAGGTTGTGGTAGGGCTGCTATCACACTTCTACCTCAATGTCTCTGGTTGTCGTGCATGACCCCTTTACTCCTATGTGAGTCTGGTTAGCAAGTTATCGTCAGCTTGCATCCATCAACAAAACATGTCATCTATAACAATCAACATCATAATATCTAGTCATATGTCACATCTGTAATATCAAGAACATACAAGCCATAACAGTCCACTCCCTGACTCGATCCAAAGTCCAAGGAGATCCATTGATGTCTTCGGCATCCTCTAACATCCAGAGTCCTCCACACTTAGGAAAAATTAGTCAATAGCACCTGTCAATATAAATATAGCAAAATAACATGTCATCAAATCCACAAAATCTCATAGCCATAATCAAAATATCCAATCATATAATGGAGTGGATCACTTGCACGCAAGTGTCCTCAAAGAATATGTCCAATCAGGTGTGCGCAAGAGAGGGATGTTGCATACACCCCCTCTTGTTTTAAACTTCATCCCAAAGTTTCACAGTATATTAGTGCCAAAATAAAGTGTATTGCAATATCATATGTCTAGCTATAAAAAAAAATGGAAATTGTTGATGCTTATCATATGTGTCCTCCCAAGTCGTCGAGTGCGGACTATAGTTGTCCCACTGGACCTTGACCTGATATACTATTCGACGTCGTAGTTGTCGAATGTGATTGTCCAGGATGTGGATTGGCTCCGTCGTGAGCACACCCTCCTCTGATGCCTGCAAGGAAATCATGTCAATAACATGTTTAGGATCACTAACATAATGTCTCAAAACAGATACGTGAAAAACATCATGTATATGCCTCAAAGAATCAGGAAATGCTAGTCGATAGGCCACGGGCCCCTTATTTTCCACAATCGCGAAGGGTCCAACAAACCTAGGAGAGATTTTATCACCCTTTCCAAACTTGATCGAACTCTTATGCGGTTTCACCCACAAGAGGACTCAATCACCAACTTCATAACTATGGTCGGCATGATGCGCATTGGCATAACTCTTCTGTCAATCCTTCGCTTCTTGATCCTTTGTATTATTTTTTTCATTTGATCTTCCATTTCTTGGATCGCTTCTAGTCCCACTAGGACCCCTTCCTCGATTCTATCCTATATCAAGGCATCTCGCATGGCACCCATAGAGAAACTCAACGGTGCCATCTAAACGGTATCTTGATGGCAGTTGTTGCATGCAAACTCGGCCAGCGATAAGAATGATTTTCAACATTTTTGTTGGTCCAACACATACACACGTAACATAACATTCCAAAATTCTATTTATTCCTTCGGTCTACCCATTTTTCACCGGGTGATGCATTGTACTAAAGTTAAGTTGGGTTCCAAAGGCCTCTTGGAACTAGTCCAAAAGAGTCCTGTAAACACTGATCCATGATCGAATATAATCCTCTTAGTCATGCCATGCAGTCTCACTGTCTTGCTGATAAAATTATAGCTATGTTTGGCACCTGATACATCATACGCACAGGGATAAAATGAGCACTCTTCATCAGAGTGTCACCTACCATGAAATTCGAGTTGTGCCACCTTGCCGCCAAAGAAAATTTTCCTGATGAATTCCATCAAAATGATCTCCCATTTCAATTCCAGAATAGCATGTGGATGTAGCAATCCTGTCAGAGGTATATGTTCAACCTTCACCTAGCATCTTTCTAGAAATCTTTCCACATGGTTGATGATGACCATCTTTATCCCTTCCATAAGAATAAGAGCTTAAGGTTTGTCCTCAACTTCATGACTCCTGGATGAGCCATGTACACTGCTCTATGATATTTGTATAAGAATCAAAATTTCTCAAATCGGCGTAGGGATGTAAGTAAACCTGGTTATTATATCTCAATGATTTGTCGTTTTCCACAGTATATCCCTCAATTTTGGTACCAACATGGTGTCTTGTCCAATAGAATTCCTTAACCTCTTTATACCATTCATCATCGTGTTTTAGTTAGAATCATTTCATGGATATTCTTTTGGAGAGGCACCATCGAAAATAAGCGTGGCCTCCAAATCCACGCACCCACCTCCATTCAGTGTTCCTTTTATGTAGGAAATCTCAAAATTGTACTCGCTAAGCCGTTCTGACCAACGCCTTTCCCGCGAATCAAATTCACTTGGTGTAATAGGGTGTTGCGAACCACAATGGTACATTTTTTTTTGGTTCGAAAATTTGTCCAATCAGGTAGTGTCCCCACACTCTTAGGGAATACACATTGACTAATAAATCCAAGTCGTGCACCGCATAGTTCTCCCCATGCCTTCTTAAGTTTCGCGATATGTAAACGATCACTTGAACGTCTTGCATCAAGACTCTGTCTAAGCCTTCCTTGGATGAGTCTATTCATACCAAGAATTTCTCGTCCATGTCAGGGAACTTTAGTATTAGTGTTGTCGTCAACATCTCCTTGAGCTTTCGAAAGGCTTCCGCACATTTTTTGGTCCACGCAAAGTTCCTGTTCTTATTCTGCAATTCTATAATCGAAATTTCTATATTCGAAGAACCCTCAATAATATACCACTAACCCATGAAGCTACACACTTCTCAGAGATTCGTCAGTGCACACCACTCCAAAATAGCCTCTACCTTCATTGGATCCACAATGATTCCTTCACCACAGATAACATTCCCTAAGCAATGAATTCTTGATATCTTTGCAACTGCTTCCCATAATGTTTTCTCTCGCCACACTGTAGTACCAAGTGTAAAAGTTCATCTTCATCTTTCATCATCCGAGAAAATAATACAACGTCGTCAAGGAATACTCGACGGTAGTCAAGCAAAGTCTCTGTGACCCATCCTTATTCTGAATTAAATTAACAGGAGCACTCGAAGGCGATACACTTGGACGTATAAGTCCTAGGTCCAATAACTCCTTTAGTTGCACTTTCAACTTCTGTAACTCAAGGGTCGACATCTGATAAGGATTTCCTACCATCGGTTTAGTTCTAGGTTTTAGGTCGATGGTAAATTCCATCTTAGCTTCGGGAGGCACACCTGGTAAATATTTTGGGAATCATGTTCGTAAACTATCATACTACTGGAAGGTCTTCTAATAATTTCGCCACGCCCGTAAATTTCGGTGCTAAGTATGTATATAACTTGCATCCTTGTGTGTGATCTCTTGTATTTGTAGGGAAGAAATTAACCTCGGGGATACTCCCCATTTTCTTCCCACAATCACACTTCTTTGTCCTTTATCCTCGGTCCAACTCAACCTCCTCATCTTACTGTTGATTATCACATCATGCGATTCCCAACATTCCATATTGATCATGATGTCATAATACCTAAAGATAATGACATAGGTCATAATTCATTACACTATCCCCAAGTTAAAGAGACAGTTCATATCCCTTCCTCCAACCATCCGATTGGTACCCGAATCTAGATCGACGAATCTAAACTCATCCTGTCGAATGCCTTTACCTAAATCCCTTTAGCATGGTACCAGAATTAGAGCTCTCTATTGAACCGAGGTCTACAAATACTAAAATTTTGTTTGGCAATGGCACATAATGCCTCGAACATAGTGGACTGGTGCTTGGCCTAGCGGTTATTTACTGCGGTCAAGAATTCGATGGGCCTTTCCCATCTCCGCCCCAGTAGTGTGTCTTGTTGACTCATCCGCTCTTGCCCCTTTCAACTAGATAATCTTGCTCATAAGGTGACTTCCCACACGTCCATATCCCACCTCCATTCCATTACTCCTAGCCCAAGAATAAAATTTTTTGGCCCACAAGCCTAAGATCCTAGTCTATTTTGTTGACGAACCTAAACGATGATTGTTAGCGGTGTTTCCGTAGATGTAGTGGTCCCCTGTAGGGAGCCCTCCGCTAAGGAACCTATCATCAAGGTTTCGTGAACAAGGGTCCTATAGACGTATCTTGGTACCAAGAGGTCTAGTATAGATGACGTCTAACACTTCTGCGTACGAGATGTTGTCAGTCCAAATGGTCCTGTAGGAGTCCTTACTGGACTCCCACGGTAAAATATTCCTTAACTAAGAGGCCTGCTGGACTATATCATGCAACATTTGAGGCATTTAAATCCTCACCTTCACACAAAAGCTGGAGTTAAGGTCGGTCATGAACTTGTTGATGTCCCGCTTCTTCATGTTCAGATGTGGGGCATACTGAAGTATCTCCATACATATGGTCTCATAATCAGGCACCATACGACCACCTTGTCATAAGGCATTGAACTCATCGAACTCGCTCTCAACGATTTCCTCTCACAAATGCTTCTCCTAAAACCATTCCTCGAACCGTTACCCTAACATCGCTTCGACGACCATGTTTAGGTGAGGTAGGAGCGTCTTACTCCATAGAAAAGTGTTCCCCTTTGGTTGAAGACTGCCTAAGAAGACCTTCGTGCTGGAGGTCGAAATCATGAAGCACATCGACTAGCTCTCCAACCATGACTTGACGGCTAAGCCATCTATGTCACTTATGGACTCGAGAACTTAATCTTCTCGAGTTTTCCATGGAAGCTACCAATACTGGCTCGAGTGTGCTATGGACCCTCAGGGTAACATGCACTCTGGCCTTATCTAAGCACATACATTTAGTTAAGGCCTCTGACATTTGCTTGGAAGGACCCTGTCAAACCCAACGCACCACGTGCTAAAATATGCTCAAGATCAAGACTTGTTCTTCTCCTTGGGGGTTCGACCCCTCTGGAACAGGTGCTACTGGAGGTGTCGCAACTTCTCCCCTGACACCACATGTCAACCTTTATGACGTCTTCTAACCCTCAGTAACTCATGGAAAAGGTAAAATTTTAATTAGGGGATAAGTTATTAGTTCCAGTGTATAAATCAATGGAAGATGTGACTATCCACAGTCGCAGGGTTAAACCTGCTCTTATACCATATGTAACAACCCAGTCGTTACGACAACCAAACGATGTACAATAGGTTATTGGTTTTTTTTCTCCAAGTTGTGTTAGGAAAAATTAAACATCATAATCATAGTCAACATCATCGACACATCAATCACATAAATTAACAAACATTAATAAATCATTAATAATCCAATATTGCACAATGACGATACCTTGTCACAAAGAACCATGACATGCACATCAATGCATTAACATAGTAATTAACAACCGCCCAACAACAACAGTGCCTAAATAATAAAGACCCAAAAACAACATGAATCGTACATCACTCAATTCATCTCATAAGTATAATCATCATTTTCATTGCACAACGACGTTTTTTCATGGCGCGAGAATCAATTCTAGACAATCATCCAACAATGTTAACTATTCAATGCGTGCGAGAACTCTAACCTTTAAAACCATCATTCATCAACATAAATGGTTTAATGCAGGCACAAATCTAACTTCTAACACAATCAACACCGACCCAAAAATCAATGCACCCAAGAATCTAGTGATGGAATTAAAACCTACATCTCCTCCCTTAAAGCGCAAGATTAAGAAAATTCACAACCGATCATACATCTGTGTGACTTTCAAGACATAACTAGTTTAATGATAGATCGCACATCAATAATTTCCAAGGCGCAATAAATCGATTATAATTAAAATCCCTCATACATGACATAAGCTAAGGTGACATCGTCTTTAATTTATCATGGAAGAGTAAACAATTTCTATAAAAACAAGCATCCATACAAACCATAGCACATGGGTAAATGTCAACCTTATTTTCCTGGGGAAAAAGTGAAAATCCATTCTAACTCAGGGAGGAAGGAAAACTAAACACTCGACTAAACATACCTCATCAATAAAATACAAGGTGCTAGTAACCTAAATACCCAACCAATCCTAAACGCAAGGTTCAGGATGCAAGAGAAGTTTATTTTATTTACAAGACGCATGAGGTTACAAGGATTAATCTATCAACCACATAATTTAAGGTGCAAGTCTAGCCATAGATCTTATTCCATGGCACAAGGGTGAATCTTTTGTCTCAATATGCATGATTAATCAAATCAATGGATTAACCATAGTCAACATATTTCGAGGTGCATGCAATCGAAACATAAATCAACATTAACTCAGAAATGCCCTGAACCCTAGGTGATTTAAGAAGGATAATCATAATTAACATAAAGGGAGAGCTTCAAGACCAAGTTAAGGATTCATTTAAAGGTTTAAAGGAAGGCCCACGCTCGCTTGGAAACCCCCTTGGGAAAATTAGAACAAGTGGATGCTTACCAACTAACAAGTTTTCCTATAAGTACATTAGAAATTACTATACACTATCTAAACCTAGCACTTACAAGAGTCATAGGGGCCCGTCACTAAACCCAAGGTCAAAAGGAGGAAAATACACTACATACTTAGCATTAATCAAGCTCAAATTAATCCCAAAGTGATATTCTAAGGGTTCCTTTACATGAAATAAAAGTGTGTTCTATACGTGGTAAGAATTAATTATTCATTAAACAAGAGTTCCTTGAATCCTCGTAAAGGAGTTCAATACAAGCATCTTTTTAGAGAACAATCCCATGAATCTAATAGACAAGCTCACTAGTTAAATTAGAAAAATAAAAAGGTAAAAAGGAATTAAATCCCGAGCCCGGCACTACTTTCACACGATCCCTCGAAGGAAATAACTCAACCACTTTTCCATTAATAACACAACCATTAACCCTTCAGGTATGTAGACAAGGGCACTCTAGTTGACTAGCTGGGAATACGCATGAACCTTCTAGTCAGCGTTGGGACCCCGGTCTATGTTAGCCAATAAGGATTTTACAGGGAAGGAATGCACGCGGTCCCAACTACATGCGTATGAGTCATGCCTTACATCTAAACCAGATCGTAGGGCGCTTCACTGAAATCATAATTCATGGAAGGAGACGGATAGGGAATGCAGCTGAACGGAGGTATGGCTCCTCACAGGATTTCGGGAGAACGCGCTGAGCTCAGACGGGATGACTCTGGTGCACCCATGGGCGAGATGTGACGTGTGCGAACCTCTAGCTCTTCCTGGAGCAGCATGCGCGCCTTTGACCATCGGGTGCATGCCACCTCCCATTCGATTTACCAAATAATGCCATAATTCGTCCCCCGTGAACTGGAGGATTTGCGTACAAGGGTTTAGCAAGCCCTTTAATATGGATCTTCACCCTAAATGTTGCATTTTATGAAGAGCATGCAACAAAACAACACCTTTCCGTTCTGCGTAGAGACACAAGTTCTTGTTGTAGGACTGACCAAAAAAAACTTCCATCACACGAGCTACAATAGCCACACATAGGATGCATCCTCATCAGGGCTGCCGCTTGCAAATCCCGGATAAGCAACATCAAAGGAAGCAGTACGATTATTTTCCTGAATAACATCGTCCGTCTTCTCCCACTGCTCAGGGGTTGGATCAATTCTAGTTGGGTTGTAAACACAACCATGAAGCCACACAAAAGAACCGCTTGGTGCATCCTTAATGTCTGCAAGAGCCATGTTAATTCTGCTCAAGGACTTCACATTCAAGAGGAACTGTCTTTCCTCTTGGTGAATGCATAGCCAACCCGAACACCATCAAACTTCTTCTGACATACCAGGACTATTTAACTTTTAAATTGAAACTTCAAGCATAATGCACTACATATTCGTGAATATAGAAATCATAAATTCAGTGTCACTCTATTTAAAAGAATATACATAAATATAAATTGATTAATTCCATCAAGCATACATGAGTGCAACCTTCGACTATTAACATTTTAAATGCACACTTTAAAATCATAATGTGCTACAAATTTCTAAATATAACAATCATAATTTCAGTGTCAATCTATTTACAAGAGTATACATATGGAGAAATTGAATAATTCCAACGAGCATATAGGACTGAAACCTTTGACATACCAAGACTATTAACATTTTAAATCGAAACTTTAACACTATAATGCACTACAAATTTCTGAATATAACAATCATAATTTCAATGTCAATCTATTTGCAAGAATATACATAAAGAGAAATTGAATAATTCCAATGAGCATACAAGAGAGAAATCTTCGGCATACCAAGACTATTAGCCTTTTAAATCAAAACTTTAAAAGCATAATGCGCTACAAATTTCTAAGCATAACAATCATAATTTTAGTGTCAATTTATTTACAAGAATATACATAAAGAGAAATTGAATAACTCCAACGAGCATACACTAGCGAAACCTTCGACATACTCAAAATACCGTAGCCGAAGACAATTTTGAGTTTGATCATTTGCGACAACGCTCCTTTCGACTCCCCGCTTGCTAACTGTGAAGACTTCACCGGTACCTCCCAATCAATGCTAGGGGTACTCTTCTTCCCCCTAAGCCCCCGAGATGCAAATGAGCAACACATAATACCAGAGAATGATAGCTCCCAGCTCGCCTCACAAGGTCAAGCTACCACTCGTTATCCGAGCTCGGTATCCCAACTCCCACAAGAGAAATTCAGTCAAGATAAAATTCTGGCAGCGTAACCTTACGCAAACCAGATGTGGTCCATACTCCTCCTCCACCATACTTTTTATAGTGTTTCTTTAGTGATTAGTTTCCCAAACCCTCATTATATTATTTTTATTAAATTTAATTAGGATAAGCCTCCCCCGTACTCATGTCACCCGATCCCTTAGTCACACCAGAAAATCAATTTATTAATTAATTAAGTTAGCCTATTTCCCTCACCCACCTGAAAGAGTTCCTAAAAACGTTCCTCGGTGTCCCTTTATTCCCTTACATTTCTTAAATGACTTACACCTTACATAAAGCCTAGTTGATTTCACAAATAAAAAGTTCCAAAGGCTAGATTCCTTACTAAGTTAAACATTCCAGTTTTTGTTTAAGTTTCCCCTTTTATTTTTTAACTAAGTTCA
>ML777337.1:604286-621493 GCA_009831015.1 Picea engelmannii | reverse complement strand
TTTATCCTTTTAATAATTTAATCCTCGATTATAATTTTTACTTTAGTAAATAATGTTTGAATTTTGTTTACCCCCTTATTGTTACATGTCTATTTAGTTTTTGTTTGATCAATGTTCTAATTAGACCAAGGTTTTAATTTAACTAGGTTGGGCGACCGTTTTTAAGGGAACAATTAGTTATTAAACTTTACTCATACCATCATTTATTTTAAGGCCAACCAAGTCCTAAGGAGGCAGAGTTTAGTAGGTACTAGGCCTATTTTCTTACCCGAGTTAAAATCGCGATGTGCCCTTCAAAACGCACTACGTGCTCCAAGGGTGCCACTCGCTTTCATTTATGTTTATTTGCGAGACGTGCCCTTCAAGACTCACTACGTGCTCCAAGGGTGCCACTAGCCTCTTCAATGAATTTGGTAGATGTCAAACCCATGGAGTCCATACTTCGTGAGGTGATCTTGTGGGAGACTAAGGGCCTCTAAGAAATAAGGACCCTACCTTATTGCACGCCCTTTAGAATCATTGTGAGACTGTCACAGTATGCCCTCACGACATCGCGGGTCTCTTGAACTAGGTAATCGTTAACCTACAATTCGAGCCACGACGAGAGTTCTAGTAGGTTGTGGCAGGGTTGTTGCCACACCTCACCCTCAATGTCTTTGGTTGTCATGTGTGACCCCTTTACTCCTATGTGAGTCTCGTTAGCAAGTTATCGTTAGGCTGCATCCATCAACAAAATGTGTCAGCTATAAAAATCAAAATCATAATATCTAGTCATATGTCACATCTGTAATATCAAGAACATCCAAGCCATAACAGTCTACTCCGTGACTCGATCTAGACTCCAAGGAGATCCATCAATGTTGTTGGCATCCTCTAACGTCGAGAGTCCTCCACACTCAAGACAACTTAGTCAATAGCACATGTAGATATAAATATAGCAAAATAACATGTCATCAAATCCACAACATCTCATAGGTATAATCAAAATAGCTAAGCGTATAATGGACTAGATCACTTGCATGCAAGTGTTCTCAAAGAATAAGTCCGATCAGGCGTGCGCAACAGCGGGATGTTACAAAATCCCTCAAGCTGTAAACCTTTCCTCAAAATTTTCACTTTAAAATGAGGTTTTCACCTCCAGGAATTTCATCCCTCTAAACGCATGATAAATCAATATTTAATATGAACCAAAAAAACATCTTTAGAAAGTGGTAAGTAATCCAAGATAATTTTTTCCAGTTTAATATTACAAGTGAGCCTATAAATTGTTTCCCCCTCTTGAGCTGAGCATCTCAAAAGTGACACAAACATGGAACTTGATGAGTGAAAAGGTTTCATTTATTGCAATTTTAGAATGGATGATGTGAGTTTCAATAATGAGCCCCTAGACTCGTTGAATGTTTAAATTTGATAAACAACATTCAAACTTTAATTTAGATAAAATTTAAATGTAATAAACAACATTTTGGATGTGGTTTATATATATATATATATATATATATATATATATATATATATATATATATTATGATGATGATGATTATTAACGTTCACTAAGACCTAATTGGTCTATCGGACCTTAAGAGGGTAAGTGATTACTTGTAATTCTTTATAATTTGNTATATATATATATATATATATATATATATATATATATATATATATATATATATATATATAATTGTTTAAAAAAATACCAAGAAAAAATTTGAGATGATTACTGAGACCAAAATCTTATGTGTGACACAATGTTACCAAATAAATTAAGCAAGTGACTAAAACTTAACAATATACCACATTAATTTATTAAATTTTTTCTTTTAACAAAATGTAATATTAGTTATTAGTTATCTAAATCAAAAATACAAAAATGTAAATAATATTTAAAATGTTATATGTTTATTAGTTATTAATGAGAATCTAGATGTTTCCTTATAAGTGCACTATTATTCTATCTATGAAATCTTTGTTATGATTATATGTTATGGTGGTGCAACTTTAATCCAAATGTTGTTTCCCATGATAAGAGATCTATCAACTATTTGTTATGATTATATGTTATGGTGGTGCAACTTTAATCCAAATGTTGTTTCCCATGAGAAGAGATCTATCAACTATTTGTTATGATTATATGTTATGGCCCATGGCTAAACTTTAATCCAAATGTTGTTTTCCATGAGAAGAGGAGAAGAATAGAACCTTCAATCAAATGCAAATGATTAAAATAAAAAAGTAATACTCTGAATATAATATAATAGTTGGCATTTGATTAAAATAAAAAAGTAATACTCTAAATATAATATAATAGTTGTTTGACGAACTTCTTTTTAATATATTATTATATTTGAAAAAAATAAATAATAAAATATAAAAATTTACCTAAAAATAAAAGTAAGTCTACCAACCCCATTTTCTATTTTCTTTTATTTTCCCTTTTTAGTCTATATCTTCTATTTTCCATTTTTTTAATTCTAAATAGAACTTTTATATGCCGAGTCTACCAATCCCATCTTCAATTTTCCTGTATTCTATATAGAACTTTTATATGATGTTGGCAGAGTGCTGGTCTAGTGAGAGAGTTTTTCCCACCTTTGTAAAACAAAAATATTTTAAATATAATTGCAAAGAAGGTACATATTTATGTAATGACTCACAGTTATTATAGCTCATAATCAAACTTGTATTCAAATATCACAAACTGATTCGGTGACAAAATATTCAAATATCATATATACTATAAAAACTCACAATCATTCTTGCATCGTATTAAAAAATCACCTATAGTGACAATATTCAAAATTACGAACGCCGACACATTAGATGACCTTCAGAATGCACTAGGCATCCAAAGAGACCTTCAATGCCGTGAAGATATGTTCAATGTTTAAGCTAAATTGTCCGATTCAGGGTTACATAACACCTTCCATGCATTTTTTTTTCTAAATTATTCCATGCAAAAGTGTTTTCCAGTTTTAATTAAAAGCTCCATATTAGAGGAGGACATTTACCCACAATAATAGATGGGGAAAATGGCAATTAATTGTTCATATCTATGACACCAAATCCTACCGTTTGGATTTGACTTTCTGTGGATCTGATTTAATTCATGTCCAGAATAGGGTGATAATTATTTTCTAGAGATACATTGACATTCCAACTGTGATAATTATTTTCTAGAGATACATCGACATTCCAACTGCAAGTGCTTATAAACAGTTTTGGAGAGAGGATTGAAATTGAATCCAGTCTTTTAAGAGTCAACTAGTTGAATAGTAGAGCAGAGAATTTGAAATAGTATAGGATTTTGGCAGCAATCCTTAAATGAAGGTTCTAAAATAAAGAATGAAGAAAAGGGTTTCGTACTAGTTTTAGTGGCATCCACATCAGCGTGGCCATGGACAGTACCAACAGGTTCCATTAAAAGTATCAAGTTGAGACAACTGGGGCTAATGGCAACTGTAGAAGGGAAATATTATCGTTTAACAAGGGAAATATATATTATAGTTTAATAACGGATATACAATTTCAACGTATCAAATTCAAAGGATTCTCTAGCTTAATAGTTCGATAAAAAAATGAACAAAAATAGCATGGAACATAAATGCATGAATGATGTCTCAACTGCACAGGAAATGGATTAACAAGGCAAGGCCAGAATGTCATTCAGTGTTATACATGTATGTATATGTAATATATGTATATGTGATTTTGAGAAATTGATAAATATCTTTTGTTCTGTTCTTAAACTCTACAGCCAATGTTGCTTATTTCAAGAAATTATCAGTTTTTGTTTATATAAAATTAGTTTGAAACATCTAATAATAATATCCAATCCTTTAAATAAAAAGTTAAACTATAACTAAAATATATTTTTCCATATTTAAATTTTAAATAAAAAAAAAATATGTATAATATGTATTACATAATATATAATTAAATAATATGTATTACATATTATGTAATATGTATCACATATTACATATATGTAATATATATATGACATATAACATTATGTAATAGTACAAGTATTACATATTATGTAAAATGTATTACATATCAATCACTATGACAATGAAAGGAAAAATGAATATTGAACCGAATCCCTTCCTTTGACTTATCTCCATCTATAGCGATGCAATATATGAGAGAACTGATAGCCCAAATTCAAATCTCAGTATCAGAAAAAAAAAAAATTCAAACCAAATCCAATGTGCAAGAAAAACATAAATTAAATCTCCTTTTCGCGGACTTAGGTATCCAGATGGTAATTATCGTTCGACCAATCTTAGGTAACTATGGAAAAAAAATACCTGATAATTTGCCAAGTTTCTCTCTCAACCTCTCACAGATGCCACACTTAACAGTTCCCTGAACCCCAAAATTCAGTCAGCCTAAAACTTAAAATCCATTAAGCTTAAATCGATTCCATCACCCATCACTCTTTATATCTTTGTATCTGACCGTAAAATATCAATGGAAATTATTTGAGCAGGCTCCATGATTTAGAATCCACGGTAAATAGTTACAGATCATCAGTGTTTAGCTACCCTCAAACATGGACTGTTCCACACAGCGGACTAATGTGAGAGGAGCAGTCTCGTGAAAAGAGCTAAAAATACAACTCATGTGAAAACCCAATGGACCAATCAGGTTTTTTATACGCCCTTACGCCTAGGGCTTTTAACAATCTTTCATTTTGTACATAGCATTTCAACTGTCATATCTTTTATATTATAATCTTATATTACAACAACATATAATTACATTACCTATATTATATATCTATATTACATAATCTTCATTTATATATATATATATATATATATATATATATAATTTACCTATATAATATTACATATGTCTTATTTTATTATTTACTATATTACATACATATAATATTTATATATTATATATTTACATTATATTATTTAATTATATTATTATATTTTAATTATCATTTAATTATGTAACACTTATATTCACACTATATTATATACTATATTATTATGATATATTACTTATACATTATTATTTATATATTATATTTGATATATATATACTTTATTTATACTTTCTCTTTAATCCTTACTTGAATGGTATATTCACCTGAGATCTATCTTTGAAAATATATTTGCATCTTTAAATTGATCAAAAAGATCATCAATTTTTGGTAGAGGATTTTTGTTCTTAACAGTCACTTTATTCAACTATCTGAAATCAATGTATAATCTTAATGTCTCATCTTTCTTCTTCATGACCAAGACTGGGGCACCCCAAGGTGACACACTTGGGCGTATATACCCCTTCTTCAGAAGCTCTTCAAGATTCATTTGCAACTCCTTCAACTCTAGTGTACTCATTCTGTAAGGAGTCTTTGACACTCGAGCTGCTCTAGGCATTAAATTTATAGAGAAATCAATATCTCTCTTTTGGGGTAGTCCTGGTACCTCCCTGAACACATCTTCAAACTCTTTTAGGATTGCATAATCTTCCAAATTTGACACCTTGTATTTTATCTCAGTTTGATGTTGGGTATGTTACAGTATGTTACACAGAGAGAACGTAAGAGTTCTCTGGTGTAGCGTGGCCCGACCACCCGGCATCCAACTAAGCTGAGCATCCTAGCTCTCGTAGCATATTGTAACGTCGCTGACCACCCAAGCAGGGCCATGCTACAATAGATAACTCTTACGTTCTCTCTTCATAACATACTGTAACATACCCAACATCCAACTGAGCTATGCCACATAAAATTTTCGAACTGCATGCAATTAAAATATATACACACAGAACTCTTGTGGATATATATATATAAAACGTACATCTGTAAATGCACAGATTCACACTGAAATAACAATAAACATATACATGCAGCATATACAGGAAATACTCATAAAAATAAACGCAGTTATAACCGCACATATGATATCCCATAAGAATAGGCATGTAAATAACAATACAACATGTAAATTTATCACACAATTGGCACTTATCTTGGTAAAAATGTCACCAACTGCGTGCATACCTTCTACAAACCTTCTAGCCTTAGACCACACTGCTCATGACTCTCAACAGTGAGTCACCCCCGAGTTAGGACTAAAATCCACCCAGGTAAAGGGATTCCTAACCAGGCTAAAGGCTGATAGACAACAGAAAAGACTCTATCTCAAGTGCCAACTCAAACTAACAACCTACAGTCTCTCATTCCCCATATGCCTGTCCCACCCAGGAAGTGTTCCCCTTCTCTGCTCAATAGTCCTTCAGCTGCTCCACTTCCTTTCCGGGCTTCAGCAATAGGCCGGACATAAAGTCTCATAGCACTGTAGTTGCAGTTTAGCACCTTTAGGAAATCAATTCCCAACAATTGTCTCACCTAGAGAATTTCTTATGGGCCTGAAAACCCACCTCTTTAGTATCCCACGGGCCTGACAACCTGCTTCTTTAGTCCAACTCCCTAGCTAACCAGATACACCAACACAAAAAGGCTATGGATATAGGTTAAGGTATAGTCATGAAGATACAAAGGATAGATCAACGGGTGTGTGCATGATCATTGATGATTGACTGAATTACTGAATGATGGAAGGAAGGATGGGAAGAATGATGGGAAAAGATGGGAAAATGAACTAAGTCCCAATAATATTTATGCATGTCCACAACTTGACACTTGTCATGTTGGGAGCTACTTTGGCCCACTTGTACCGAACTTTAGAACTTAGGATAAAATAATTATCCATACTTTATGATTTAAGAAATATTAATATAATATTCTTTTTTGGCTTAAGCTCCCTAGCTTAGCCCTTTTCCTTCACTTTTAGCCCTACCCTTTCCCTAACTAGTGGATTTTAGTCTCCCATCTCTTTTATCATGTTCATTCTGCGCACATCGATGTATTTTATATTAATTATGAGACATATACAAATATAAGTGCACTGGCCTTTAACATCTAGGTTCTCCAGCCTAATCAAAACATAATCATCCTAGCTTATAATAATTGTCACACTAGCCTATAAAACGCAGCATATACACAAAGGCTCCCTGGCCTCAAAATTGCCCGCACTTAAGTTGTTGCGTATGGTATCCCAGAATGTGCACACTTCCTAATTTTACTGCGCAGTACATGCACACACTATGCCATGAAATGTGCATATAAAAATGATATCAAAACAACTCTCCAGCTTAAGTACATTTGCATTTACATTTACAATTGGGTTTGGCCTTAGGGATATTACAATCCCTCCCCCTTATTTATGCACTATCCTCAGTGCATCATGTACACATATGCAATAAAATTTCAAAAGTCTTCAAAAAGATGCGGGTATTCTGCCTGCATTGCATCCTCATGCTCCCAAGTAGCGTCCTCAAGACTGTACCAAGTCCATTGGACCTTTACCAGTCCTATGGCTCGATTCCGGAGCTATTTGATTTTCTGATCCATAATGCATACCGGATGCACTTGGAAAGCGCCTTCTTGCTCCACCTGAATCACATTCCAATCAATAACATGATTAACATCAGGTATATATTTCTTGAGCAAAGATACATGGAATACATTATGAACAGACATAGACGCAGGCAATGCAATCATATAAGGTATTGGACCAATCTTTTATAGGATTTCAAACGGACCACAATAGCGAGCTGCAAACTTTGAACAATTTGCCAACTTTAGGGAACTTTTGTTGGCTTTCACTTTCAAAAATACATGGTCTCCCACCTTAAATTCCCTGTGAGTTCTGTCCTTATCAACATAGATTTTCTATTTGTCTTGGGTTACCTTTAATTTTTCTTTATTTTTATCATTTTCTCCTCCATTTCCCTAAGAAAATATGGCCTAACCACTGCTTTATCTGCTGGGTTATCCCAACTTATGGGTGTGTTACACTTTCTTCCATAAAGTACCTCAAATGGGCTCATCTTTAGAGATGTTTGGTACCCATTTTTATAAGAAAACTCTACCAAGTGTAGGTATTCTTCCCATTTTGATGGTTTATCCATCACATATATCCTCAACATATATTCAATCACTTGATTTACACTCTCTGTTTGTCCATCTGATTCTAGATGATACGTTGTACTAAAATTCAAATTTGTTCCAAATTCATTAAATAATCTCTTCCAAAATTTTGAGGTAAATTTTAGATCTTTGTCAAATACAATTTTCTTGGGTACTCCATGTAATCTAGAAATTTCCTTCATATAAACATCAACAATTTTGGCTGCCTCGTGAGTCAACTTTATTGGAATAAAATGGGCAGCTTTAGTAAGCTTATCCACCACTACCATGATAGAATCATGTTGCTTGTTTGTTTTGGGCAGTTTAGTGATGAAATCCATTGTTACAACTTCCCATTTCCACTCAAGAATGGGTAATGGATGTATCAAACCAGCTGGGTGTTTATGCTCAGCCTTTACCTTTTGACATTCCAAATATCTGGCAATAAAATCCGCAACCTCTTTCTTCATGCATGGCCAATAATATTGGCTTTTGACAGCTGCAATAATTTTTTGATATCCTAGGTGCCCAGCATAAGGTACATTATTCATTTCTCTCTATACCATATTTTTCAATTCCTGAGAATTTGGTACATATATTTTTCCCCTGTACATGAGAATTTTATCATTATCTAGCTTATATTCCTCAATTTTCTGCTGCAAAATACCTTGTTGTAATTTTCCCACTAATTCCTTGTATTGCAAATCTGATTTGGTAGCCTCTATAATTTTGTATTTCAAATATGATTGGTACATGCTAATGGTTATAGCATGCAATTCATCCACTCTTCTGTTGAGTGCATCATTCACTTTGTTCTCTTTCCCCTTGATATGCTTTATATCAAAGTCATATTCACTTAGAAATTCTAACCATCTTCTTTGCCTAGCATTTAGAGTTGGCTGATCAAATAAATATTTCAGACCATTATGGTCTATTCTTAGCTCAAACCTTTTCCCCATGAGGTAGTGTCTCCATTTCCTCAAGGCATGCACTATGGTTGCCAACTCCAAATCATGAGTGACATAGTGTCTTTCATGCTCCTTCAACTTCCTTGATTCATAACATATAACAAACCCATTTTCACTGAGGACTCCACCAAGTCCCTCTTTACATGAATATGTGCATACAATGAAGTCTTCATTTGGGTCTGCAATCCTTAGTATTGGAGCACTTGTTAATAATTGTTTCAAGTGTTGGAAACTATTTTCACAATCGAATGTCCACTGAAACTTCACACCCTTCTTTTGTAAGGAAGTGATTGGGTGTGCGATATTTGAAAATCCTTCAATAAATCTCCTATAGTAGCCTACAAGGCCCATGAATAATCTGACCTCTGTCACATTCTTTGGCACTGACCACTCTCTAATGGCATCTATCTTCTTAGGATCCACTACTATCCCATCCTTTGAAATGATATTCCCCAAATAATGAATTTGCTTATGATAAAATGAGCACTTGTTCAATTTGGCATACAACTGATGTTCCCTTAATACTTGCAACACAATCCTCAAATGATGTTCATGCTCTTCTTATGACCTGGAATATATAATAATGTCATCCAGAAAGAAAATGACAAAATTGTTTAAATATTCTCAGAAAACACCATTCATTAAGAACATGAAAACAACTGGTGAATTTGACAACCCAAATGGAACCACTGTGAACTCATAATGACCATACCTCATCCTGAAGGAAGTCTTGCTGATATATTCCTCTTTAATTCTTACCTGATGGTATCCTGACCTGAGATCTAGCTTTGAAAATATCTTTGCATCCTTCAATTGATTGAAAAGATCATCAATCATTGGCAAATGATACTTGTGCTTAACAGTCACTTTATTCAATTGTCTGAAATCAATGCACAAACTTAATGTCCCATCTTTCTTCTTCATGAAGAAGACTGGAGCACCCCAAGGTGACACACTTGGGCATATATACCCATTCTTCAGAAGTTCTTCAAGCTTCATTTGCAACTCCTTCAACTCTGGTGTACTCATTCTGTAAGGACTCGTTGACACTGGAGTTGTTCTAGGCATTAAATTTATAAAGAAATCAATATCTCTCTTTGGGGGTAGTCCTAGTACCTCCCTGAACACATATTCAAACTCCTTTAGGACTGCATAATCTTCCAAATTTTGCACCTTATCTTTAGGTGTCTCTTCCATATTTGTTGCAAATATTTGACACCCTTTTCTGTAACATTTCTTTAGCTGCAATGCTGAAACTTCTCTGATGGTTACTACCATGGGAATTCCCTGCACTTTCCTTAGGTTCCCTTCCTCATCCAATAAAGTAAAGGCCTTGTTATGACAGTCTAGGATGGCATGATGCTGGTCCAACCAATCCATCCCAATTAGACAGTCATAGGAACCTAAAGGGAAGATGTTCAAATCTTCCCTGGTGTTCAGTCCATTCATGTCCATAATACATGACTTAACCATCTCATTAAATTTTCTTTTGGCTCTGGTAGACAGCTGCACCAACCAAGATTTTCCATGCTTGCTTCTTGGACAATGCAAACTTTCCACCATCTTAGGATCTATATAACTATGAATAGCTCTTGAATCAATCAAAATAGCAATGGTTTGGTTGTTAATTATATATTCCACTTCAATCATATGTGAATGATACTATGCATTCTTGTTGTCCAGGGCTACATATATCCTTGGTACATTTCTTCCCATGTCTTCCATTGTTTCATCTTGTTGTACATTATGAACAGTTAGCATTTTTTCACCTCTGTGAAGACAATCTCTGTACATATGATCTCCTTTACAAACCCAACATTGAATAGGTGGTTTCCTTGGCCTTTGACCCCCTTTCTCAATCGTTCTAAGTTCTCTAGAAGTTGGTTGTCCCTGAGTATTATTTTTGAAGAATGGTGGCTTAGTTCCCTTCTTCCTCTGATCCATATTGAACCTTTTTTTGTCTTCCTAAGATTTTTGGAAAGTTATCCTTTCTTTTGCTGATCATATAGGAATTTATCTCACCTTATGGTCTCCTCCAATGTCATGGGATCATCATACTGTATTTTGTCACTGATAAATGATGGAAATTCACTCAAATACCTATGAATCTTAACTGTCTCATCCTTGATGAAAGAGACATACTTCAACAGTTCTAAAAACCTTCTCTCATATTCGTCTATGGTCATACTTCCAATCTTGGGTTCAAAGAAATCTTTCATTTTCTTGTCATAAAATCTCTTAGTCAAGTATTTATTCTCAAAATACTTCTTGAATTCCCTCTAAGTAACACTTTTCTCTTTGATGTGTTGCACCTGCACAAGCTGGTCCCACCACATGGATACCTTTCGCTTGAGTTGATAGATAAAAATTCTACTTTCTTCATGAGAAGAATACTTATATAATTGAAAATAATTTATCATGCCCAACAACCATTTCTCTACATTTTAATCCTTCTTGTGATCACCATCAAATGTAGGAGGTTTGATTTTGTTCATTTATCCTCGTATCTCATCCATGCTAGACCCCTTATGTTTCCTGACAGGGGATAGAGTCGAGATGTCGTGTTCTCTCTTATTGGAATTCCTCGCAGAGTGGTGGTGATGTCTACTAACACTTCTGGTTCTTCTTTTCTCATCAGGAGGCCTGTGGCTTCCATATTTTCTTGAGCACTCTCCTTTTCCAATTTCTTTTCTATTCTATTCAAGCTCTGCAATAAATTCATGTTGAAGTCATCCTGCTACTCCTTGGATTTCATAAGCCTTTCATTATCTTTTGTATGTCTTTGGACATCCTTCTGCAAATTTTTAATGGCCTCTTCCATATTCATGTTTTCATCCCTTCCTTCTCCATGTCCATTGGAGTTTTTTGCTTCAATGCCCAAATGGAAATCCATCCTTCTGATATCATCCTCCTAACTGTAAGTCCCTTGTGCCTCCTCCATTACTCTAGAATTTTTTCTAATATTTATCTGATATAGTTGTTTTTAACTTTTCAAAATGTGCATCCAACAAAACTTTGTGAGGCTAACTGCTTCAACAATTTCATGAAAATATGAACCATTCTCATTCAATAATATATATCATAATTATTTCTTCTGATTTCCTAAAAAATTGAATTCCTCGATCAATTTTCTGGGTGGATATTTAGATTCCAATTTCCAACACCTTTCCAACGCCTACTCCCATGGTCAATTATGAGTCTTGAGAAGAAAGTTATGGTTATTTGAAAATTTCTCAATAATTTTTCTGTTCACACTTCAACATGGTGCAACTCTGCGCTATAATTATGAAATTCCGCACCTGCTCCATTGGAGTTTTCATAGGATCTCAATTGGGTTTCTTCATATACATCTTATGGACACTCTATCCAAGTTTCACCTCTTTCTGGGTTCTGGGATGCTAGTTACAACATGCTGAAATTCCAGACCAAAATACCATATTGTAACTGGTATGCTACAGGTACCTTCTTTGCCATATTAAACACTTTTAACATGCCCAGAAATTTAATTAATCTCTTGGAAAGTATTATATGGTTCAATAGACTTCCATTGACTACTCTTGTGCCTCAATTTGATTCTGGAGAACAAAGTTATGGCTCTTTGAAGTTAGATGGGTCTTAAAATTTACCCTCCATTGTTTGTGTTGTAACTTTCTCATAAAAGCTCCGGTTTACACCATTAGAAAGCTCTCTCCAAAAATTGTAACTCGTATGCTACAGGTAACTTCTTTTCCATATTAAAGACTTTTAACATGCCCATACATTTAATTTAGTTCTTGGAATGTCTTATATGGTTCAATAGCCTTCCATTGACAACTCTTGTGCCTCAATATGATTTTGGAGTGGAAAGTTATGGCGCTTTGAAGTTAGATAGGTCTTAAAATTTACCCTCCACTGTTTGTGTTGTAACATTCTCATAAAATATCTAGTTAACAGATGGTTTACACCATTAGAAATCTCTCTCTGAGCTGTTTTATTAGGGCTGCAGAGACAAAGTGTGCCTTGGCCCTTTGTTCTCGTGATTTTCGAGTGCCTAAAAACACTCTTAAGGGCCTAAAAAACACGCTGCAAAAATATGATGTTCAAATGATATAAAACATCACAGAAAATCACTGGTTTTCTGTTGTTGTTCACCCTTCAAACAACTTTGCATGCACAAATTTCAACCTGTAAACCCATATTCACCATGCACAACAACACAAGGTAAATCGTGCTTCACGCACTTTAAAACCACTGTGTATCACTTCTTTTTCGCGTCAATAACTTGCGCGCACTACTTTTATGTTGCACGTCAATATCCACCACACACAGTTTTGGTACTTGCACTATTACCTGTTGCATGTAGTTTTTGTATAGCGCGCTAATATTCTACACGCATTTCACTCTACGCGCTGCACCATGCCAAAGTTTAGTATGCCCCTACCGCGCACCAATACTCTTCATGCACCATTAACTAAATCGTCACGCGACAACATATACCCATATTACGCGCACACCATTAAAGTATCTTTGCACTCTGCCAATACTTCGCACACCATGTGCACCATTATTATGTGTGTGCACACTGCGCGCACTTTATTATGTGAATGCACATCATGCAATGCTAAATTTAGCGTGAGAGCTTGCACAACAAAATTTTCTGCGCAGCGCCAAAATTTAGCGCGCGCACCAGCACACCAACATTTTTACGCGGACTGCCCAAATTTAGCGTGTGCATCAGCACGCCAACATTTTTCTTCACGATGACCAATTTTTACATCTCAAAATCCTTTTACTACGCATCCTTCATTTTTAGTACGCCCACCTATGCACATTCATTTTTATGCGCATCAATTCCTCGTGAATGTTGCTGCAGAAATTGGGGTGTTTTCTTAACGTTTTCTCAATTTCTACCATAGACATTTTACAAGTATGAAATTTGTTCAATTTCACCCTGATAACACCAACTCAACCTCTCTAACAAAAAATCGTTGTGGATTGACATTTCTGGAACAATTTTTTCCCAAACTCAATTCACGAATTGAGAATTTTAATTATAAAACTCGCTCCAACTGTCATGGCTTCACTGTGACTTTAAACTCGACCAATTTTAGGTTTGAATTTGCTAGAACAGATATTAAATCAATAATATCTCACCACATGGTTGAATTTTTCAACTTTCCCCTGAATTTAACAACAAAAATTGGGGTTTTTTCCCAATTCTGCACAATTGTTGTTACTTTTTACCATGGATACTTTGTAACTTGAAATTTGGCCACTTCCAATTCAATCCTCTATGACATTTCACTTCAACTCACTTGTTCGTCCCATCCAGGCTCAGCGTTGAAAATCGAAGCTCTGATACCATATTGTAACATCCCCGACCACCTAGGTTGGGCCACGCTACACTAGAGAACTCTTACGTTCTCTCTGCGAAACATAATGTAACATACCCAACATCCAATTGAGCTATCCCACATAAATTTTTTGAATTGCATGAAATTAAAATATATACACACAGAACTCTTGCGGAAACATATATATAAAACGTAAACAACCAAATACATTTGTAAATGCACAGATTCACACTAAAATAACAGTAAACATATACATGCAACATATATATGAAATACCCATAAAAATAAACACAATTATAACTGAACATATGATAACCCATAAGAATAAGCACGTTAATAATAATGCAGGATGTAAATTTATCACACAATTGGCACTTATCATGGTAAAATTGTTGGGAATTGATTTCTTGAAGGTACTAATCTGCAGCTACAGTGCTCTGAGACTTCCTATCCGACCTATTGATGATGCCCAGAAAGGAAGTGGGGCAGCCAAAGGACTATTGAGCGGAGAAGGGGCACACTTCCTGGGTGGGATAGGCATGTGGGGAATGAGAGACTGTAGGTTTCTACTTTGATTTGGCACCCAAGATGAAGCATTTCCTATTGTCTATGAGCCTTTAACCTGGTGAGGAATCCCTTTACCTGGGTGGATTTTAGTCCTAGCTCAGGGGTGACTCACTATTGAGAGTGAGTCACCCCCAAGATGGGACTAAACTTCACCCGAGTAAATGGATTCCTAACCATTGTAAAGGCTCAAATACAACAGGAAAGACTCAGTCTCAGGTGCCAAATCAAACTAGAAACCTACAATCCCTCATTCCCCGCATGCTTGTCCCACCTAGGAAGTGTGCCCCTTATATGCTCAAAAGTCCTTCGACTGCCCCACTTCCTTTATAGGCTTCAGTAACAAGCCAGACATGAAGTATCGGATCACTGTAGTTGTAGTTTTGCACCTTTAGAAAATCAATTCCCAACAATTCTCTCACTTGTTCGGCCCATCCAAGATCAGCATTGGAAACTAAATCTCTGATACCATATTGTAACTTCCTCGTCCAACGAGGATGGGCCATGCTACACCAGAGAACTCTTACGTTCTCTCTGCAGAACATACTATAACATACACAGCATACCAGTTATAGACATTGTCCTCGCAGAGGTGAAAAAGTGAGAATTGTTCATAATTTACAACAAGCTGAAATGGTTGAGGACATGGGCAGAAATGTACCAAGGATCTATGTAGCCCTAGGAAACAAGCAAGTAGTGTTGGACTGAAGAAGTGGGTTGGTAGGCCCGTGGGATATTGAAGAGGCAAGTTGTCAAGCCTGTGATAAATTCTCTCGATGAGATAATTGCTGGGAAATTATTTCCTGAAGGTGTTAAACTATAGCTACAGTTCTCAAAGACTTCCTTTCCAACCTGTTGTTGAAGCCCGAAAATGAAGTGGGGCAGCCGAAGGACTATTGAGCAGAGAAGGGGAACACTTCCTGGGTGGGACAGGCATGTGGGTAATGAGGGACTATAGGTTTCTAGTTTGAGTTGGCACCTGAGATGGAGTCTTTCCTATTGTCTATGAGCCTTTAGCCTCGTTAGGAATCCCTTTACTCGGGTGGATTTTAGTCCCATCTTAGGGGTGACTCACTGTTGAGAGTGAGTCACCCTTGAACTGGGACTAAACTCCACCCGGGTAAAGGGATTCCTCACCATGCTAAACACTCATAGACAACATGAAATAATATGTCTCGGGTTCCAACTCAAACTAGCAACCTACAATCCCTCATTCCCCACATGCCTATCCCACCCAAGAAGTGTGCCCCTTCTCTGCTCAACAGTTCTTCGGCTACCCCACTTCTTTTCTAGGCTTCAACAATAGGTCGAACATGAAGTCTCAGAGCACTGTAGCTGCAGTTTAGCACCTTCACGAAATAAATTCCCAACAATTTTTTGGGTTCCCAACAATTGTCTCACTCGGATAATTGATCATGGGCTTGACAACCCGCCTCTTCAATATCTAAATTTGGGTACAAGTGGGCCAAAGTAGCTCCCAACATGACAAGTGTCAATTTGGAGACATGCATACATATTGTTGGGACTTAGTTCAGTTTCCCATCTTTTTCCATCATTCTTCCCATCATTCCTTCCATCATTCAGTCATCCAGTAAATCATCGATGAGCATGCACACACCCATTGAGCTATCCTTCATATCTTCATGATTGTACCTAAACTTGTATCTATAGTCTTTTTGTGTTGGTGTATCTGGTTATCTAGGGAGCTAGACTGAAGAAGCGGGTTGTCAGGCCCATGGGATATTGAAGAGCTAGGTTGTCAGGCTCGTGAGGAATTCTCTGGTGCTCCCTTCCATCAAGGATTATATGTTGGGCCATATAATTCTAATGGTCATATATTTTTCCTTTTTATTTGGATTTTAGCTTTTTTCAAATTTTGTATATACCCGTTAATCATGTCTTTTGGTTTAAATAGAAACATTTGTATGAAAGAGTAACATGATGGACACAAAACGGATAAGGAAATTATGTTTGGAATTGAATTCAAAATTTTATTAAACTTTAATTCTCATGTAGATGATTTGTCAATATTGTTTGAATGAGAATTTTAAATACACACCTTTACATAAAGAGTGCAAAATTGATAAGGAAAGTACGTTTGAAACTGAATTCAAAATTTGATTAAACTTGAATTCACATGTATGGTTTGTCAATATTGTTTGAATGGGAATTTTAAATCCCCACCTTTACATAAAGATATTTAAGGTGTATATATTATTTCAAAATGTAAATTTTATTATTTAAAGGTATAGATTTTTTTAATTGGTTATAAGTTAAGTTATATGTGATTTCTCAATATTTTTTGAAATGGAAATTTTGGATCCCCATTCCACAAAGAGTGATTTA